>VDFB02259190.1:0-22518 GCA_007258455.2 Sequoia sempervirens
TAAGATTACACAAGGAAACATGCAATGATAGAAGTTTTATCTAAATAGGTAAGATGACTTCAGAACTAAAGAAAAGTGAATAGGAAGTCACACTAGTTGGTGTACTAATGCTAGTGCGATAGGACCAAAGGGTAGGATTAAGTTGTAAGTACTAATCATGTCCAACATCATTGAAAATCATTTTGAGGATTTTTAAGATGGTTTTATTAGATGCCTCTACTTGACCATTACTTTATGGGTAATATGGGGTGGATTGATCAATGGTTTTGGATATAGAGTCACTTGCAAAGAGTGTAAAATTTATTATTTTTGAATGAATTACCATTATCATTGACAATGACAGAAGGGATGCCATAGAGAGATAATGTAGTGGAAGATGAACTTTGACATTTGATGGACAATATATATATATATATAAGGGGAATATATTCAACCCATTTGGTAAAGTACTTGATGATAGTTACAATAAACTTGTTTCCATTGAAGGAAGATGGATTAATCTTACCAACGAGATCAAGAACCCATTGTTAAAAGGGCCAATGAGTAGTGATGGGTCGCAACATCGATGATAATATGTGAATTAGACATCTATGCTTTTAACATGATAAAAACTCTTTATATATCGATATAAGCATATTGTTCCATAGTGGGCCAATAGTAACCTATACTCAAGAGGTTTTTGGTTAGGACCATGCTGCTAGTGTGTACACCATAGATACCATCACAAACCTCTTTAATTTTAAGAGAAGCCTCTTTCAATTTAAGGCATATAAGTAAATAATTATCAAAGCTCCTTCGATAGAGTGTGTCAATAAGGATGGTGAAGCGGGAAGAATATTAGATAAATATTTTATGTTGTGTTCAAGATAGGTTTGACGGAATGGTGTTATTGTTGGTAAGTATAGATATTATGATACTAGGGATTGTTGGGACCAAAAATCACAAAAAAGTTATAAATAAGGGACATGATACACGGGAACCAACATGTTTAAAAAAATAAAAAATCATGAGTACTATCTTGTGGCATATTTAGGAGAGATTCGATGGTGACCATGACATCTGTTGTTTTGTTGTTGATTTTAGGTACCTACTCAAATTATATGGAGGTAAATTATTCCTTGAAATTGTATACCATATTTTTGTAAGGGATTAGATTCTCATCTTTTGTCTGATATTTATTGTTGACCTGGCTTATGATAATCTATGGATCCCCATAAACTAAGAGATATTGGGTTTTCCATTGGATTTCTTTTTTTGAGACCATTGATGAGGGCGTTATGTTATACTATATTTTTTATGCATGAGAATCCAGTATACAAGTTTTAGGATTGAAATCACCTTGAGGAGTGACAAAAGATATTCCTATGCTTGATCCTTTATGGGTATATGAACTATTAAAATATAATTTATCAGATTATGAATCATCTAGAGTGAAGATATACTCATCATGAAAGTACAAAATGAGATGATGTTTATTTGTGAGAGGTGCATTTGCAAGTTGATTTATCATTACCTATCCTTTGCTTTTTTTAATCTACATATTCTATATCAAATTCATTGAGTAACATGAACCATACAACTTAGAAGAGATGTTTTTGAATGAAGATGGTTGAGTTGGTCAATTATAGATATGAGCTTGATCTTATGACTTAGCATGTAGTGTCAATTTTTTTGAGTGTTAAAGGTTCCCAAAGGAGCAATAAAGGCTAGTTTGTGTTGGTCTTTGGGGGAAATATAAATTTGAATATATCCAAAAAACCATCTATAAGGGATGAAAACTCATGTCCTATAGTAATATCAATGATCATCTCTATGTTTGGAAGTGGAAAATAATATTTGGAACATGCTTTGTTGAGATTTATGAAGTCTATGTAAGCTCTAATTTGTTTCTTTACTAATAGGTGGGTGCTGCCACAATAGTGGTTTACACTTTCTGGGAGATCCTGATTTTTGCTGAAATCACATATTTTTAGAAAATATAATGATTTAAGACTTGAAAAGTTCCATTTAAAGGATTCCAATTGAATAGGGTTTGATAAAACCACCTTAGACCAAGCCCCTTTGGATAGAACCCCGCTAGTTTTAAACCATACCTATAACAGAGTCTCCTTTACACCTATCCAAATGGTGATAAAAACCACTTTTGATTTACCTTTTGGGAGATCAAATGAATTCATTTAAAATTTATTTTTTTGTAAGTATGTAGTCTTTATTATAAGCTTCCAAAAAAGTATAATTTTAATTAAATTAAATTTGATTGACTATTTTTTTTATTTTCTGTATGAATGTGGGTTTTCAAAAATCGAAGCTCTTTAAATTGCACATATTGGAACAATGAAGATTATCGAAAAAATTAGAAAAATATAGAGCCACACTGAATTCTTAAGGTCCTTGGAGATCCAACAAAAATAAATAAATTGAATTTTGATACATACAAAAAAAGTTACGCGTTATACGGTCACACTATGTCTAAATTGTAATTGGTTTGACTTCGAAACTTGATTAAAGAAAAAATATTCAATAAAAAAATATCTAACCAAGCGGAAGCACTAGATATCAGAGTTACACATCTGAATTTGAAAGAATTAGAATTTTTTCCTTCATGGAAAAAAGTTATCTGTCCTCTGGTGAGAGCATCACTTTTTTTGAAAATGTTGTTTTCTGAGAAAAAACTAGTTTTTGAAGGAGATGGAAAAAAAGTGCAATCTAATTCAAAATTTTGAAAAAAAAATATTTAGAGTCTACAGAAAAAATGTACGAAACTCTAGTTTTCATCATCTTCAAATTCCTCACGATTTAGCTGCCATAGGTGCCCGAAAGTGAAGATTTAGGTAAAAAAATTTATTTCAGTGTCCAGTTTGGCCAAAATTTGTAAACCACTATTGTGGGATCACCCAGGTATGATGTCGGAGATCCATTTTGGATAATCATTTTTCTAATAAATCCAACCTCCAATAGCTTCTTAACCTCTTATTTATCTAATAGTGCAACTCATGGATGCATCTTAAAAAGTTTTTATATCACTAGTTTGGTGTTTTGATGCACCAGTAAATGGTGTACAACAAGTAAAGGATCTAAACCTAGCATATTTGCATAGGACCAAGAAAAATTATCTGTATATTTCTTAAGGATATCCTTCATGGTTTCTCATTCCTTGATCGATATACTTACTACAAGATAGGTGATTTTAGATTAGTATCAATACCCAAGTTAACCTCTTGTGACTCTTCTACCAAGAATGGAAATCGGTCATATCACTATAAAGATGTCAAGGAAAGGATTAATTACTCATATATTGACACCTCAAATAAGTTTTCATTATTATACACCAATTTTTATTTCTTTCTCTTTTGAATTTTATAACATCTCAAAGAGGTTTTCTTTAGGGGACTGCAATGTTTTTACTTTTAAAAAAAAAATTAATTATTTTTTATATTTTTTGGATTAAGGAACTTAGATTCTTCCCAATAATATTTTTTTCATCAAGATCTATTTTAAAACCCTTTTTGTGGTCACTTTCTAGGAGATTATCACAGATTCACATAAATTCAACTGAAGTTTCATCATTTTTTAACATGTCTAAAGATAGGATCTTGTTGGTCCCAAGAAATGAGCTCTAGATGGATGAGGGAGGTTATTGTATGATTTAGAAATGGATACAATGAAACAAGTCTTCTTCCCTTGTTTTGCACATTCATGGGAGTTCTCTCGGAGTGGGGAAGTTGGTTGGAGTTGATGGCCTTTGGAGATACAACTACCCTCTCGTGTCTACTGGACATGATTGTGTGATGAGTTGGGATCTAGGTATTGATATGTTTGGGGCACTCATTCATTGGGATCATGATGAGTTGCGTCACAATTGTGGGCCTGATGTTGTTAATATTAGAGTGGATCAGCGGAAGACTTGGTATAAGAAGACATGCCCTTGGAATCATTTATTTCATCAAGTGTTGATCACGGACATAGGATTGTAGTTGCTTGAGGGAAAGCAACATCTGGGCGAGGAGGATTGTCATGTCCCCATTTTAACAGGGACCTAAATTTGAATGGAGGTGGAAAATAGTGTTTATAAACACTCCTGTTGGATTTTAAATATATTCTAAATAATAATTAAATATTAATAATAACTATTAAATTTTAAATAATAAAAAATAAAATAAATTTAAATTATTCAATAATAACATATAAATTTGAATTAAAACCTTTGGCCGACTAGTTGGAAGGTGCATTTGTTTTCATACATATATGGGAGCTTTTCATCGAAGATCATCACAAAAAAGGGAATTATGATCATGATTTGCAGGGACGTTGCTCTTTGCTAGATGCGCCAGGTGAGACGTAGCCCTCACCTAGTGCCATAGTTCTTTCCATGGATTCCTCAGATCCATTTCTCACTCATAATTTGGTGTCACAGATTGTAGTTGTTTGTGGAGCAAATCTTACCCCCTGTCCCCATGCTGTTGCTTAACTCAAATTTCTGCTTAAAATTAAGCATTTCTGCTTAAATTTAAGCAGTTAAGTGTCCCCATGAAAATTTTGTTTAATGAAATTTGGATAATTTGGAATCTTATCCTATTTTTGTGAAGCAGCACTGCTTAAAAATTGTGAATAGGCTTTGCAAAATTTTGGGGGGCTGGAAGTAAGCAGCTGCTGGAAATAGAAATAATATGACATTTGGCACCATATTATTAATGTCCCTCTTTTTTTATATTAGTTAATTTTTTCCCTCCAATTTTTTCCTTCTTGCACAAAGTTTTGTTAATACATTTTCTTTGCTCAAAATTATTATATTTTCATTTTGACGCTGCTCTCCTTCTGAATACAGATTTCTGAAAGCTACGTTTTATACTAATCAATTGAGGTATGTTAACCACTATAGCATGATTTATATTTCCGTACTCTGCAATATCGTAATCCTTTAACAATATTATTTTGATTCAGATCCGTAACTTGTATTTCCATTAGAGATTGTGATTATGTTTTCCATGAAGTTTGGGTTCTCCATGGTAAATCTCTGTTATCTTTAATTGTGTGGTTGTTTACTCACTTCCTTGCATTTCTGAGATTAATTTACTACTTAGAGAATTCCTGTCTTCATTTATTTTTGAAAGTGAGATAAACAACTGGAGCTCAAACCCAACAATACCAACCAAAAATCTACACTAAAATAATATTAACATTTACTGCTTAGAGAAGTAAATTATATTTTTAGAGAAAAGAATCAAATATTATTTTGATTTTGATATATCTTTTCAATTCTATTATCAAAAGGTCCAGAATATGTGTTAAATTAAAAAATGGAGTAGGGATTGAATAGACTTGAATAGTGAAATCTGCCCACATATAGATTCCTATCAGAAATGGAACATGCTGACTTGAAAGTTATGGATTATTGCAATAAACAAGGGATTGGGAAATTTGCAACTTTCAGACCTTCAAAGTTTTTAATAGTCGATTTGATTAATAGGATACTCAATCAGGAGTTCTGTTTAAAACTGGTATAAATGCTATTGAAAAACAATACTGGATGAAAAACAGAAGCAGAGACATGATGCATGTGAGCTGTAGCAATAAGATGCAATGGTTTTAAAAGGCAATTGAAGTGCTGCTAAAGGCTATTGATACAAAGAAATCACAATAATTAATGACATTCATTGAATCCATTTATCATTCAGAGATTGCTAATCAATTGAAATTTATATCCATATTACCTTGCTAATGAATTAAAATTTATATCCATATTACCTTGCTAATGAAGTTCTGTATAAAACATGGTATAAATGCTATTGAAAAACAATACTGGGTTAAAAATAGAAGCAGAGACAAGATGCATGACTTGGTAAGTTAGATCATTAATGAATTCTGTAAAATTGAAGGGAACCATTACCTGCCAAACAGATTTGTAAAGAGAAAAATCAGGTATATGTGGATGCCCCATAAATATTATAATAAAATGTCCACCATAAATTAACCTTTAATTATACCCAATATTCACTACAAGGGTACCCTATAATTTCTAGCAGTAGTAATCCAAAGGTTTGGCTAAGAGAGAAAAGTGCCTTTTTAATAACAAAGCAAGAGAAAATTGCAGTACCAGGTCAATTCCTGCACCTACACCTAAGACAGAAAGAGAATAATTAGCACCAGCCGGGGTAGTTATTCTGTAAATTCCTTGCCAATCTGAAATAACAAAGCCTTGCAACCCAAAGAATGGCAATGTCATGTCCCCGTTTTAGCTAACACTGTTTGTCGAGGAGTTAGCCTATAATTTCGATCCTCGTAGGCTGATAGGGTGTGCAGAGGATCATCGGAGGCAGTTACTCAGTGTTTGGTAGCTCCAGTTTGCAGTTGTGTCAGGTTGGGCCTTCGCAGAATCTTCCAGAGTGCTTTTTCAGACTCTTTTTAGAGTTAGATTGATGGCTTTGGCGGCAGAGGGTTGTTCAATACTCAGAGGAGCTGATTCAGTAGGTTTGATTTGACGGAGAAATAAGGAGTAATTAATGAGTTATTAAATATTTAATAATTTGACTTTATAATAAAGTCACTTTATTGAAATATTTAAATATTTAATTATTTGGCGTAAAATTATAAAGTATTCATTATACTTTATAATAAATTAATAAAATGTGACTTAATGAGCATTTAATACTCATTAAAAGTGGACGCCAATAATTAATCATTTCTCCTAAGTCAAAAGGTGAAAATTAAATCATTTATTTAAATGATTATTTTAATGGAGAATTAGGTCGAACTTTTCAAAGAAGGATATATGTTTCTTCTCAAGGCAAAATCGAACTATCCTGTTATTATTCAATTTTGTCTTCTTGCATCTGAGCATTGGAGTTTGCAAACCCTAGGGTTTCTGGCAGACGATTGTTTCTGGAGAACGAAAACTCTTCAGAGATCAGGCAGACTGAGGCTGTGAAATATCAGTTGAAGCTGGCACTTGGTGATTTCATCCAGAAGTCACAGACTGAGCTTAACCAGTTATTTATTCAGAGATTTACAGAGGATATCATCAGACTGTCAAGGCGATTTCATCACAAGGGTTCATTCAGAGACCAGGCATCTATTCTTGGAGTCCGTACCATCATTATTATTGCTGCAGACTGGCCATACTACTGTACCTACAGGCCGTACTCTTGTCTTCAGAGATTATTCTCCTGTCCTCAGATTCTGGCTCTCAGTTTTGGGCGTTGGCTTTGTCTTGAGCATTCACTGGAGATTCGGCATTGAAATCAGAGTCTGGAGATTTATTTATTTCTGGCCGTACATCAGCATTTATTGTTGTAGCCGCCACTTACAGAAAATCAGGTTTTTCATCAATAAATTCATTGTCTTTCATTTCTAGCTCCATCTATATCATTGTAATTGCTCTGGAAATTGAATACATTGAGGCGCCTATCATATTTGAGCATAAAATTGCCATATTGAATTTATTTAGATTTTATTTGCAATTTCTTAGTAAAATCGCAGCATTTATCATTTTATCAAAAAACCTCAAAAATCACAAAAACCAAAAATTTGCAAAAATCAAACAAAGACAATTAGGGTTTCAGTTCGAGAACCACCGGTTCGGCGGTGGTATCGAAACCTACGAATCCTCACGCCATCATACTTTTTGGTGCCTTTTGATTACTTTTACATTATTCGGAGGCACTTTTTACTTGCCTTTTCATGAGCGAGATCCTATTCCGGTGCGTAAGAGCGGTAAAGATGAAGGGAATTAGGCAGGTCCACTACTATCCCGGGGTGGGCGATGTAAGGGGTACTGTTCCACGAATCCGGTTCTAAGTGGTGAAACGTGTTACAACCCCAATGGCGGATCGGTAGAGATTCCCTCTGAGGCAAGAGATCCGGGAAAGGCACATGCGGTGATATCAACGATGAGGAGTTTAGGCGGAACCGACTGTATGATGGATATGATAATCACCGGGCGGTGATTTTCAGTATTAGGCGATTATGCATACAACCACTACATTGGTGGAATGAGGCAATGGAGACTGCACTAGTGGATAAAGCCGGTGGCGCTCCGACACCTAGGCCAGAAGCCATCGCCGTCTACACCGAGAGCATAGGCAGGAGCCAGCCTACACTTTCTTACCTAGAGACTCCACCTGAGACTCCGGTGACATGGTGCAACATCTGAGAGTTTGACCAGGAATGGCATGTCCAATTGGCGGAGACTTGGCCAATTTCTATGGTAGTGCACATGTCACTACTTTGAATCGGCAGAACACCCATTTCATGAGTTTATAGATGTCTATAAACCCAGAGGAGGAGGTAGATTTGATCGTAGACCCCCACAGCATCAGCAGCAGCAGCCACAAGTGAATAGAGACTTGCAGTATGCGGTGAGCAAGATTACGCTGCCATATTTTGATGGGTCAGAGAAGACATCAGCTAGGTCTTGGGTCCAGAAATTGGACAATTACTTGTCACTTAGGCCTATGCAGGAGGATGAGGCAATTAAATTTGCCACTACATCATGGCCAGATGCTTACCGATTAGTGCTTTTCCATATGTATACTGATGACCATCCTCGATCAATACCTATCAGGAGTTCACTAGCCGACTGATAGAGAGGTTTGATAAGAAGGATCTGGAATTGTATTTCAGAGAGTTGGCTCAGCTCAGACAGACAGGTAGCCTGGATGCATATATTGGTGAATTTCAGAGAGTGGCAGTCATGGTGACAGGGATTTCGGAGCGGAGACTTATCATACTATTCGTTGAGGGTTTGGCAGAACCCATGAGAGGCTGGGTCAAGGCGTTTGATCCTACTACTCTTCAGGAGGCGATGCGGAAGGCAAGGAGTATGGTGAGCTTCTTTGCTCAGAAAAGAAACAATTTCAACTAAAACAAACAACTTACACAGCTGAGAGTGGAGACCTGATTCACAGAACCAAGAGAAACTATGATTCTTGAGAGGTGATGATACAGCTGGGAGAAATAGAGGGAAGAAACAACTACATTGCAAGCACCCCTCTGACAAGGCATGATTGTCCTTTGAGGCCAGAGAGGCGGAGCTAACAGCGCCATGTGGGACTACTATGATGATGACAGTGTGATAGATTGAGACATGTGAGGTTGTTTGAGAACATGCAGAGAGGGCAGGAATGCCTCTCGGGGTTGGGCCCGATGCCAGCACCCTCCCGTTGGTGTGCTCTACTAGTGCTCTTGGGATGACTCGTGGAGTTAGTGGAAGACGGCTGATGTCGGCCCTATGCCGACACTAGAGCCACACAATTTCATTAGTAGGGGCTTAGGTGTGAGATGTAGACTCAATTGGAAGTTTATTTGGATTCAGAGTTCGGGTGGCAGATGGATATACACTCACTTGCACTCGACGGATTTGTAATCTCACTCTCATGCTGACTGATTATGAGTTGCAGGCAGACTTTTATGTGGTCAACTTGGGTGGGATGGATTTTGTGCTGGGTATGAGATGGCTGCAGGACATTAGTGTGTTCACCCTCAACTTGCCTAAAATGGAGATGAGATTTGAGGTACAGGGCAAGAAATATGTGTTGAGGGGAATTACAGATGGCAGCCTTCGTTCTATCTCTCTCGTTAGTGGGAAGAGCGAGAAGGTAGAGCAGGATTTTGCGCAGACCAGGCATGGTTATGCTCAGTACCCCGGGGGTTCTGAGGCAGTCGTTTGGGATCAGCCTAGTGGTTTGGTTCCGTTTGTGACCAATCCATTGTTTGAGACAGATGTTATATCTACATACGACAATCCGCTCTTTGAGTTTGATATGAGTACACCTGATCCTAGTCTTGAGCAGAGTGATGATAGCGTTTGGGATCCTACTAGTGCACTGGGATTTCAGACTCAGCTCACGGAGGAGTATCACAGTGTGTATATGGTGCAGAGTGCATATAGCTTCATGATTAATCCGCATGTACATGATTTGTTTCAGGTGCACAGTGGTGGTATGCACGTGCTTGATATGTTGGATGATAGTATATCTCGTGCAGTTTTAGGGGGTAAGTGTTGCTTGTCGTTTGACTTGCCTCCTTCTGAGTTTCTTGATCCTATGCCGGACCGCACTGAGGTTAATAGGGAATGGTATTTTATTTTTGCTAATCAGTTGTGGGAGTTACAGGAGTCAGTGGTGACCAGCAGGAACATTGTCCGGTACTTCCCATGGGATCCAGGTGGTGCCCGGTCTGGGATTGTATTCTGAGATTGTAGGGACAAACAGGGCCCCCAGTGGTATCATGTCCTACGTTTGGCCGGCTCTTCTTTGTCGAGTGCTTCTCTGTTCGATCTCGATGAAAGTGACGAGTCTGAAGATCATGGAATGATTTTCGGTGTTTGGTAGCTCGGTTCATGATTGTAACCAGTTGGGCCTTGAGAATCTTTAAAGTGCTTTTAGAACTTTCTATTTTAGAAGAAGTTAGGTCCGGAAATTTGCCTATTTTATGACGAAGAACTTTGGTTCCATTTCAGTATTAATTCTTGATTCAGTTGATTTGTGGAGAAATAAGGAAGTAATTATTGATTTATTAAATATTTAATAATTTGACTTTATAATAAAGTCCCTTTATTGAAATATTTAAATATTTAATTATTTGTATAGTATAAATTATTCATTATACTTTATAATAAATTATTAAATGTGACTGTGGAAGGCATTTTAATACTCAATATTTAAAGTGGGCATAATAGTGTCTGTTTCTCTAAGTCAAAGGTGAAAAATTAAATCATTTTATTTAAATGATTATTTTAATGGAAGAGTAGATTGACTTTTCAAAAGGATATATGTTTCTTCTCAAGGCAAAATCAGACTATCATTATTATTCCATTTGTCTTTGCCATCTAAACATTATGGTTGCAAACCCTAGGGGTTTTTCACATGACGATAGTTTAGGGCTTAGCTCTTCAGGAGAATCTGATGATGGCACATGAAGCTATCTCAGTTGAAGGCTGGCACTTGTTCTCCGAAGTCTGAGGCCGACAACAGGTTATTTATTGAGGAGATTCTGAGAGGGATATCATCAGGCATGGTGATTTCATGTCTAAGAGGGAGTTCATTAGGAGACCCGATATCTACTTGGTCCCGGTACCATGTCGTGTATTACTTGGGCATTACATGAGGCCGTACTCTTGTCTTCAGAGATTATTCTCCTGTCCTCAGATTCTGGCTCTCAGTTTTGGGCGTTGGCTTTGTCTTGAGCATTCACTGGAGATTCGGCATTGAAATCAGAGTCTGGAGATTTATTTATTTCTGGCCGTACATCAGCATTTATTGCTGCAGCCGCCACTTACAGAAAATCAGGTTTTTCATCAATAAATTCATTGTCTTTCATTTCTAGCTCCATCTATATCATTGTAATTGCTCTGGAAATTGAATACATTGAGGCGCCTATCATATTTGAGCATAAAATTGCCATATTGAATTTATTTAGATTTTATTTGCAATTTCTTAGTAAAATCGCAGCATTTATCATTTTATCAAAAAACCTCAAAAATCACAAAAACCAAAAATTTGCAAAAATCAAACAAAGACAATTAGGGTTTCAGTTTGAGAACCACCAGGGTTCTGACAGGCAACACTAGAATGCATGACTCTTAAAATTTAGCTACAGTGTTGTCAAAAATGTATTGATGGAGAGGCCAACAAATAAAACAAAGATTGATCATGCATATCTCAATAAGTAATGCTCAGGATCGTTATTGAATGTTAGATTAAGTGACAGATAATAGTTTTTACTATTTCAATAGGTGTAATCTTGAACTTTTGGTTCTTTTATATCTTCTGGGATGTTTTTTTTTTTTTGGTTGTTTATAATTTTTAATTCATGTTGTCATTTTTTTTGTTGAATTTGAAGATTACATTATGATTTTTGATTTAAAGATTTCAAGACCTTTCAAAACCAGAACAATAGATTTAATTTTGATTATAATTAAGAAGATTTTTTTTTCAAATATTGAAGTATTTCATAAAATATAGAATAAATATATATTAGCCATCATTGCTTATGATAGTATTTTTATAAGATTTTAATATAAGCTCAAATCAGTTTAAAAGAGGGCAAAGGCAATGATTTAATAGGAAAAAGACAATATAGTTAATAGACCTATAAACTTATTAATATAATTTGTTTGTTTAAAATTTTGGATTCGTATAACTGATAAAAAATCATATTGTGCATTTTGTTGTTTTAATGTAGGTACCAACCACTTATTCCTTTTCATGGATAATACTACATACCGTCCAATTCCTCAACATGGTTTTGTAAATTTCACTTCATTACTTTCACAAGACAATGTAGGTGAAAACTTGTTCTCCTCTAATAATGATGACTACTTCCCAGAGTTTGTTCCTAGTACACAAGGGCTCAATGAAGAAGTGGTCACAGAAGAAGTGACAATTGAAAAGGAAACTCCAACCAATGAAGTAGGATTTTGGAGTTGCAATTCTGTGTTTTTTTGGTAGTACCAGTTGCTTATAGATATAAATCTAAAGAATCCTAAGGCTCGAGAAATTTTTGAAAAAACTTTAAAACCTACTAAAACTACTATCATATACTTATCTCTGCTGTATGTACAAATAGCTGCAATTAAGCTCATCTAGGATACATATTTGAAAATGCATGGTGCTGCAATTAGAGTTAATTAAATAATAATTGTCCGCTGTGTATTGGTTTGATTATTCATAAGTATTTATCTAGATATCAATCTCATTTAGATAAGAATACACTTTAATTGGTGCTAGAAAATGAATCTAGATCTGCACATTCATTTTGAGAGCATATACATTACTAAAGAGTATTATTCTTGATCTTTCACGTAAATTAATGAAAGTTGGTTTAAGAGAGCATGTCTCCTTACAACACAATGATAATCATTTCAAAATATTTTTAAATACCATACATTTCAGGTAGCATAACTAAATATTTGTGTTTATTATATTTATTACCATACTTCTAATATTTAAATCGAGTGAAAAAGGTAAAGTAAAAAATTAAAAACAAATTAAACTATTGAAAAAATAAAATTTAAATTGACTGCTTATTTTAAGCAGAAAAAATAAGCAGGAAAAAGTAAAGTTCATGGGGCCACCAGCTCCACAAAATACTCCTACAAATATTGAGCAGTTGTTGCTAGCTAAAATAAGCTAAACAGCCACATGGGGACATGCCCTTAGAAGGAAGCACGATTAAGCGAGTTTGTGGCCGAGCCTCAGGCTTTGGCCACACCTGTCATCTATACCCCTGCGCAAGGAGATAGTGGCACAATTTTGGGCGCAACCATGACTTAGGCTCATATCAAAGTGCACATTTGTAGCTCGATCTCAAGTTCAATCACAGTATATTGCTCAATCTCCCAAACGGTTAGTGGAGTGCGCTCAACTCGATCGATATTACTCACCCTCAGAGCAAACACACCCTGGAGTTCTGGTGGATCAACACAAACACCTGGAGTTGTCCCCGTAGCCATAGTCACGGGAGTATAAGTAGTGATACCATCATGTCTACTCAATCAATTTTGTGTCGGGTATCAGATCAGTATTAACTATTGTTTAGTGATCTGAGTCTTTTAATCTGTTACTGCTGTGATTAGTTTGGGCTTATCTAAGAACATTGAAACTTATGGGGTTTGCAATTCTGAGTGTTATCCATTGATATATCCTATATTGTTCAGTGCACAATTCATTTTCAGTCAAAGATTCATTTATATTCAATGATGGTTGTATGAAGATTGATCCCAGTGTTAACAGTGCAATATCCTAAATCTATGTTTAATCAGATCTGGAAATTCATTATAATAGTGCAAGATCAGTGTTTGTCCTTTTCAGTCTGCTATTGATTGTGTGAATTCAGGCTAGGTACCTTACATTCCCTTAACATATTCAATGTCAAAGTCACTAGGAAATTGAAATTTTCTTGTCTTTTTTTTTTTCTTCCTTTGACAACTATTCTCCTTCATTTCCATCTTGTTAACTAGGCATAATTTATTTACTTCCTCATCATTTTCAAAACAGGCAAGGAAATTTAAAGAAGTGCACCTTTATTTTTTTGTTTTTTATTTTCTATTTTTGATTTACAATTTTTAAAATCTTAATAATGATTCTAGTTTTAATAATCTCAATTAATAATTAATATTTTAAAATTAAAATTGATGAACAACAATCCGCAATACTAGACTTCAACGTGACAAAACTTGACCAGAAAGGACTATTTCTAGTTTCAATTGATTGGTAAACTAACAACAAACAACAAGTAATCTAATATAACACAATTGAGTTTCGGATTGGGTACAACACCATACTAGAGCTACCATGAGTTGAAAAACATCTTCCCCTCCTTTTTCATACTTTAGTCTCCAATCGCTGGGAGTTTCTTCATCTTCCACTTGGCACAATGTAACCTTGAACAATCCACAGCTAAATTGAGACAATGAAATTTTGCAACCTAACAAGGGAGATATCTTAGTTAGCATTGACAACATGAAAAGAAAGAACTGGCTATAGGTAGAGTTTCATAGGGATACCAATATAAGTACCAACAAAGTCCTCGTTACAATAGTTTACAACAAGAATAGATGTGAATCACATAATTTGAAAAGAAAATTTGTGTTCATAACTAATGTTATCACATTAGGATGGAGTGCTAAATCAAGGGTTATGATATTAGAGAAGGGAACAATGAGTTAGCATGCTTCAAGTTTTTGCAGCCTATTCAACATGCAATGATTTTAATCCATTTTTCCAATGTGATGAACTTTCCCTAACATTCTCAAGATACATCAAGGACAACAACTTTCATAAGAGTGACTATTTCTATGTTGAGAATTCTAAGAAGTTTGTCAATTTGGATATTTTCATGTGTGACATGCTCAATATGTTACTATAACTAATTTACTATGATATTATATAGCTCACAAGATGAAGTTATTTCTCTTAGTGGTGTTTCCTTTTCTACTCTCACATTTCTTGCTCTCCTAAGCTTTAGCTTAGCACTCTATCTTTTCTTGTGCCTCTATGGATTCCCCTACTAATTATGTGTACCAAGAGGGACAAAGTGAATTCACTTGTGAAATTCAAAAGTTGGGATCCATGCATGCTAAAATGGAGAAAATTGAAGTTGGTTAGATCAAATGTTGGCATATTATGCTCTCATACTCCTTGTCCTCTATCGCTTCCATATTATGCTCTATGTCTTCTAGGGTACTTTTGCTAGTTATTATGATGATGGAAATTTTGGCAATGTATTCTTCTTCTTGTGTGAACATACTTTATTTACTTTTTCTTTCTTCTAAGGATGTAATTGGTTATGGTCTTGAAGGCCCTTACTCTTTAGTTGGCCTCATTTGGATACATTGCTCTACTCTCAGGATGATGGAGATTGGATTTGTTGTAAATCATTTTTTTGGTTTTATGAGAGAGTACCACAAATTCAACCCTTACCAACTAAAAATAAAATCTTTAGTATCTAACTTGTTTAGATCATGTAAAAAAATCAAGCTCCAAAAGGAAGTTTAAAACTTGTGTTGATGTGAACCAGATAGGAGAATTACCATGTTCACACCTACCACCCCCTTTAAGTGCAACTTAGGGGGGAAGAAAAGAGAAATACACTTAAAGATGGGTCCTAGCAACAAGGCCTAATGAGGTACCAATGTACAAAAGATCCCCTCAAATAGAAAAGGAGAAAAGAAAACCCAGTGGTAAAAAACTCCCTACCCCACCTACCCTCGCCCCCCCTTCCCATGAGAGGATGAAGCAAGAAGGGCTAAGTGCCCCTAAAGAAATCTCTCGCACCTCTAAGAGAGCCCGAATATGGATGCACTTGCTCTAAATGAAGGGTTTGGTGAAGATATCTACAACCTTCTCTACTATTAGACAATAGTGAAAATCAATGTCCTACTTTTGAATTAGCTCCCTAAGAAAATACATGTGGATCCCAAAGTCTTTAGTCCATTGATGATGGACCAAGGTCTTCGAGATTTGGATGGTGCTTTGGTCATCAGAGTAGATTATTGATGGCTTTTGAAAAGTGATGCCAAGTTCAATGAGGATATTCTAAAGCCAAATAGCCTTAGTGGTGGCATTGATAACTCACCGATATTCAACCTTAGTCAAAGAGAGAGAAATGGCATGTTGCTTCTTGCTCTACCAACAAATGGGACTATAACTAAGGTGAAAACTATAGCTGAATGTGGACTTGCAATCATCAAGATCACCAACCCAGTTAGAGTCCATATATCCAATCAAATCTAAACTTGTGCTTGCTACATAAAGAATCCCATATGTATGAGTGTCCTATATGTAGTGCAAAATGTTTTTTCTTCTCTCCAATGAAGTTCATGTGGCTTTCACATGAAGGGTGAAACATTTCTAACTACAAATGAGATGTCTAGGTGAGTATGAGTCACATAGATGAGGCTGCCAACAATTTGATGACACAAGGTAGCATCAACAAATGGTGTGTAACACTTTGTCTCAAGCTTGATTCCAAATAGAAAGGGAGTTGGTGAAAGCTTACAATCAGCCATATGAAAATGAACAAGGAGATCAAGAGCATACTTAGCTTTTGTAATAGAGATCCTAGAAGAGTTTTGAATGATCTTGATCCCAAGAAAGAAGTGCAAGTGACCAAAGTCAATCATGGCAAATCAAATCATCAACAAAGGAACAAAAAGAGAAGAGCATTCTCTTGTCTCAAGATGCAGATATTTGGATCTAACTGGCATCTATAGAACCCAATAGAGAGAAGAAAGGAATCCATCTCAGTGTACCAAACACATGGGGCCTACTTGAGGCCATAGAGCCTCAATTGACAAATCAATGAAGAATATTGAATGACTCCATGTAGTTGTTCCATGTAAATCTCCTCTTGTAGATACCCATGGAGAAATGCACCCTTCACTTCTATTTATTTGATGCATAGTCCATCCATGAGTTGTAACAATAGCTAGACCAAGGTGAATGAAGTTCATCTCGGGGATAGGGGCAAAGGTCTCAATGTAGTCAACTATAGAAATCCATTTTATGGATATCCCGCGTTGAACTCCCCAATCACTAGTTTCTTCTCAACTTTAAATGCTGGGAGCATAGTTTGTTGTCATAGCTTTGGGATTTTGAACACTGCATCTGCACAAAGAATGCCGGTAATTCCTGGAATAAACAAGGCAAAATACTCCGCTCAGAAAAAATTACCAGCACCCTGCTTGAAACAAAATTTCCTACGCAGAGCCAAAGCTTTTGTTTGTGCAGCGCAGAGGATGTATTTTCGCATGCATTGCCGTTGAATACAAGGCAGAAGGCAATTGAGCGGGAAGATTTCGCGGGCTAGTGAGAATCTCCGGCAGAAGGCAACGACAACGGTTTAATAACATATCTGACAAAGACAGCCAACAGTGGCAGGCTATGAGGGGCATGGGCATGATGCCATCAGGATGCATATGGTGGCTGGATAGCCGTGGTCATTAACTTTTTATTTTTTCTTCCTGAAATTTTCAATTTTTCTTACGTCATGAATGACACAAATCCTTAACCAGACTAACGCTTACACAGTTTCAGATACTATTTATTTACTGGAATTCTCTGGAAAGTTGTTCTAATAAGCTAAGTATAGAATTTACCAGCGGTGTGCTTATCAGTCAAGCTAAATAATAAAGAATGGAAAAGAATTGTCTAAGGATGCTCAATTTCTTGTCAGAGATTTTGTACGGGTGCTGTGTACATGCGCTGCAAACTCTTTCTGGAATGAACTCGAAGCTCTCCGGAATGAATTTGCACCTTACACGTCTGGAAAGAAAGGGAAAGTAGAGCAAATGAAAAAGCTTTTAATCCTGTGCACATGCACCATTAATGGAGATGCTGATGAGTCTGGAAATACTGCTATTTCCACATCAAGATGATTTTTAACCTTTTGGATGCAGCTCTATTTACTATGTATCTCTAAAAATTAGATTCCAACATTACCAAGGCAATTTGCGATGTGATTGCACTCCTTTTAACAATGATTAAACAAGATGTCCTCAAAATTATTATTGATTTGTCATACTTTCTCCTATATACTTCAAAGAGTTTATACTTACAATAATTTATAGGTCAAAACCCTTGATGGCTCCAACTTCATTATTCTATTTTAGATCGTAAGAAGGAACAACAATTCCATTTTACCAATGCCTAAAGGAGAATACACCACAACAACTATAAATTACCTTTAACAATTTTGTTAAAAATGTTCTAAATTAACTCAGCAACTTTGTCAAAATTCATTTAAAAATGTTTTCCTCTTAATGGTTTAAAAATATAGTAATAATTTGTACCTTTTATCAATTACCTATTAACCATAACAAGATGAGGCCATTGATTTTAGTATTATTTGATTGTAGAGACAAATCTTATACTTAATTATTATTACTTGAAATTATTTAATTAAAACAATTATGATAATAAAATAATTCTAATATAAACCTATTTTTTAAAAATATAGCCGTTCACTTTTTTGGATTGATTCCTTCATTTTAATCAATTTTCACAATATCTAATTTAAAATATCTAGCAAATTAGTAAAATTATTAAAGATGTTTTAAATGATGGATAGAATAAATATTTATAGTTTTAAGAGAAATAAAATTATTTCAAGATGTTGATAAATGATAGATATGTATAAATATTTATAATTTTTTGGTCAAACATTTATATTTTTAAAAGTTTTTGTATTATTATTTAGTTGATAGAAATATAAAATATTTGTGTGATAGCACGCTTAGATATTGTTTATGATAATTGGGACAAGGAAGTCTTGGGAGAAGATTGTTTAATCATTTTATTTTAACATTTCAACCAAAAAGAGGATTAGATATGATATATTTAAATATAATTTGATAAAATATGTGCAAGGTATTTTTACGCCATAAACCACAAAAATAACAATGAAAAAGAAAATAAGAAAATTTGAATAGAAAAGAAATGGATAGAAATCAATCTTCTCTCACCTAGGGTGAGGCAAGCAATTTTGTTCAAAGTTAGGGCTAGAGTTCAATTAGAGTTAGGGTTATGACACAATTAGGGTTAGGGTTCAAATAGACTTAAGATAGTTTAATTAGGGTTAAGGTTAGGGTTGGGGTTATGATGGAGCCAACATTAGATTAATTAGAGTTAGGGTTAGGATTTTGGTTAGGGTTATGGCTAGCGATATAATAAGGATTACGATTGGATTAGCATTAGGATTAGTGTTAGGATTATGGTTAGAGTTAGGGTCAAGATTAGAATTAGGGTTAAGGTTAGCGATATAATTAGGATTAGGGTTGGGGTTTGAGTAAGGGTTAGGGTTAGGGTTAGACATAGGATTAGGATTAGGGTTAGAGTTAGAGATAGAATTAGGACTAGGGTTAGGATTAGGGTTAGGATTAGAAATAGGGTTAGGATTGGGGTTCGGGTTCAGGTTAGTGAAAGAAATAGAATTAGGATTAGGGTTGTGGTTTGTGTTTAAATTTGTAACGCTTGATAGATGATGTTTTTAAAACCCCATATTTTGCCAAACTTATCACATTCCAAGTATTTTAAAACAAAGGATGCATAGATCAAGACCTTTCCATAAATGCTCAAAAGGAAAATTCGGTAATAGATTTCATTCCATGTATGCAAAAGAAGTAAATTTCATTATCAACAAAGATCATTGCAATGATACATATGTAAATGTCATTTGCATATCAATGAGTTTTCATAAATTCATTCAAGTTTCAATTACATCAATATCTTTCCAATAATACATCTATTTCAATGTTACATCAAAACTTTCAAATAGAATTACATTTACAAGTGGGTTTTACAAGCCATTCAAAATAATACATGAATACATTTATAGCATATAAACCTCTGAACCTCAACCGCCGTGACACCACTAGTCTTCTTGCAAGCTGGGGCCAATAGTGTGATTAAGGCACCTTTTTCGCCCAACCACAAAGTACAAGACTTCCCCGGGTTTCTCCCTAACTTGAAGAAATCTCTGGCCCTGCATGAGGAGCCTAGCAACCTAAAATAACAATGCAGGAGGGAACTCTCGATGCAAGCCTGATACCTATATGCATTCCTAACATGAGAATCACATATTTCTTGCAAACAGGAGGTGGCAAAGACTTATATTCATTTAGTTCTAGGTTTTTAATTCCATCTATTTCAATGGTGCAAGTGCTTGGCCAAGCATAAATAAAACAAATGATAGTTTTAGAAAAGGTAAAACTACCGTCTTTGTGGGTCCACCTTCGGCATCCTATCCCGGAAGTTTCTCAAATATAGTAAATAATGCAATTTCCATCTAAGTTTTCCTTCATTTATACCCATTTCTAATTCCAAAATAATTCCATCATTTTCCAATGTTCATACAAGGATTACTAAAATAACTTTTCATACATACATTCAGAATGAAAGGTTCTTCTATACAAACTCTATTGGAATTTACTATGTAATTATATAATCAAACCAAGTTCTGTTTTCTAAATTAGCTTTGATCAAAGTAAATAAACTTGATAGATTCAGCAAAAATAAATCCACTCTTTCAGAAAATTCACTAATTTTAAATGTGTTTTCAATAGCCTACATTTGCTATTTAAAGTTTCATCTTCAACTTTTAACATAGCCTTATGTGTATTTCAGTAAGTTTAGAAATGAATTATGGTGACTCATACAATGCATCGAAATTCAGAAATATAACAGTTTTAAAAAAGAAAAATAATGTAAATAACCAAATTTGCATATAAATTCAAGTTTACTACTGTACACAGTGTTATTTATGTGAATTTACTCTACTCCTTTCCTAAGTTTCAACTTTTAGATATTAAAGTTCTTCGTACAAATCTGTATATATATTTTAATATAAATACTAAATAGACTTATAGCTGAATGTATATACTGAGCTGTGTTTTCAGTTTAATACCAATAACAGAAAGTTATGTTTCCTGTAGATAACATGATATTATACCAGGTATATATATATCATATATATATAATATATATATATCTGTGAGTATATATATATTTATATATAAATATATATTTATTCACATATATTTTCTATGTAAAATAATACCCACTTTCATTGGTTTTACATAGAAAATATCTGTGAGTATATATATATTTATATATAAATATATATTTATTCACATATATTTTCTATGTAAAACCAATGACAGTGGGTATTATTTTCTATAGAGAATAAAGTTATATAAATGTTTGTGTATATATATATATAATGTTATACATAAATTTATGACAGAATTACCAACGCACGATCTAAAGATCATAATTCACAGTTTTGAGAGGTAATTAAAGTTTCATAAATCGAAGTCTTGAGAGATACATATTTAATAGTTTTGAAAAGTGTATAATACATACAAAAGCTTACGCCCGCCCCCTCCATATGGGGAGGCGCTGCCTGTGGAAGGCAACGCTTCCTCCACAGGCCGCGACCTGTGGAGGGAGCACTGTCTCCCACAACGCTGCCCTTCCCATATGGGGAGGGCACGACTGGGGAGAAACCCCAGCCCCCCTTTCACATAAACAAAATTTTCAAAAAAACAAAAAGTTCGATTCAAATACAATTCGAATACTGTCCATTTAGAAATTCATTTCTATACATGGTTTGTAAACAAATGTGTGTATATCTATAAAATTTATATATATATTTATACATATATATATACACACAGGGAAATTATGTGTGCATATATATATATAAGTATATATATTTATATGTTTTCAGAACTTTCTGTAAAAAGAATGAGCAATCTGGAACAAAATTTTAACCACAATTTGCAGAGGAGAAAAACCCCAATCTGGAAGTGGGGAAAGTATGCAATTTCTCTTAAATCACACAAAAGAATAGAAGGTTTTCTCAATCTTTCACAGTCTTGTTATTTCGCTTCCAGCTGGAGATACTCTTCAGACAATTTCTACTCTTTGTTTCTTTTCAATCTGGTTATTTTGAGAGTCTTCTTCTTCTTTTCTCCTCTCCAGATGCTTTGCCAACTATTAATTTTCATCCTATCTCCCAAAGAATAATTTTCAAACTCACTAAGCTAAAGGATTCAACATTTTCTTGGCAACCATTAGAGCAGAATTGCAGAGCTTATTTTCAAGAATGTTTTCAAGAACCGTTGCTTTCTCGGGAACTCTTTTCCCTTTTTTTAAAAAAATGCTTTACCTTTTCCACTTTCCTACCCTAATCTTGAAATGGATTTTAAAAATAAGAATAATATTTATTTTAATTGCATGTAAATCCCCTTTTGAAAATATTTACCCAATAATAAAAAATAAATATCTTCTTACTATTAGTTAACTTATTAACTCAAAGATTAACACAAATTAAAATAAGAATAGAATGCATAAGCATATAAATCAAAATCTATAATTAACTTTAATTAAAACTTAATCCTTTATTTTATCATGCTTTCTTTTCATCATTTATTTAATTTACTAATTGTTATTTAATTTTCAAATAATCCAAAACAACACACTAAAATTGACATTCCTAAATGCAAACTACATGAATCTA
>VDFB02259192.1:697759-831937 GCA_007258455.2 Sequoia sempervirens
TTATTATAGAGGAGACATTATGGATAAATTCATTACAGACAGAAGAATATGAGAAAATGAAATCTATCATACGTATGCATGACGGTCTCTCTCTTAAGCCATATGGCTCTATAACTGTTTCCATCCTAGTTGGGCCTAGGGCTATGGATACAACTTTTGATGTCATTTTGAAATCCAATGCGTTTAGAGTGAAGCTAGGTATTCTGTGGCTAACTTCTTTGAGCATAATCACTTCTATTATTCACAAATGTTTAAAGTTCTCCCATGAAGGTGTTATGCATGTTGTGCATGACACTAGATATCAACCATTGCTGTCTCATGGGGGTTATTCCTTGGATCTTTTTTTTCCCACCCCGATTGGTCCACTCCCTCCTAGAATGGACCTACTTTATCGAAACTACTTGGCGTACAAAATTGGGAACAAAGGACAAAAAATAGTGACTCACCTGATAGCACAACAATAGACTGCCTCTTTCTCTTAGAAGGAGAAGGAGAAATCTTCTTGTCCTTAGAGTGCCACCTCTTCCTCCCTTCTCAAAGAAGAACTTTGGGTTACTACCGCTAGCTTTCCCATAAGAAGTTTGATGGTACTCGCTTGGCGTAAAACTAAGATTAGAGTATCTGACCTTCCTTCCTTACCCACAGGCCCTCAGCCCAATATGTATGGTAAGAGGAAGGGTCCTTGTGGGGAGTCCTCTATGTCTTAGTCTTCATGGCCTCCTACCACTCCTACCTTGCTACCAAGGTGTTAGAGCTTGTTGCCCCCATTTTTGTTCCAACCTCATCTTAGCCTCTCCCTCATGTTCCCATCTAAGAGTCTCTCCCTTTGTTGGAAACAGTCATGATAGACACTCTGATGGTTGAGTAGGAGTCTTCTTTCCCCTCCTAGCTTATGACCTCTCACTCCCAGAGTTGTAGGAATTGCCTTGCGTGTGAGTGCAAGCGTTAGTGAAAGGCTTTAGCCATTGAGTAGGCCGCTATGCAAAAGGAGGGAAAGTCAGTGGTTCCTATTCTGACACCTTCCACTACGTCTTCCTCTCTTGTCCCCTTCCCTTCAGTTCCATTAGCCTCAGTGTTGCTCCTGGCTCCTACTATGAGCATAAACAACCCTCACCTGAAAAAGGTCTAGGTGTTTATTGCTCCTTTGGTTTAGTTGCCTCTCCTAATGTCCCTCCTAGACATCTCACCATTCTCGAAGCTTGTTGACATTCTAAATACCTCGATGGTGTCCACCATGGTCTTCTCCCCCTCCTTCGTTCCTTCTACCTCGTCTATGGGGATCTCACATCCTTCGATGAAGTGGAAGATGGAAGATGGGCCTACTATTAAAGGGGGTGGAAAGAGCAGTTCACATTCTTTGAAAGGTGGTTTTGCATTAGCATGCATTGTCCTAATGACAAGAAGTTTTGGAATCCCTGTAGTTTTTCTCTACTCCTAAGTCCCATGGTGATCCTAGCAGTGAATCTTAGGTTCCGCCTCCCTTGGCCATTGAATTAACACATGACACTCTAGTGAAATGCATTATTAATTCTATGGATGAGGTCTTGGTGCTTTCAATGATTTTTGCGAAGTCACTCACCTTCACCCCATCGGATCGAAGCAAAGAATACCTTGAGGGATCTCCTTCCTTAGCTATTGTTGTGAGAGGTTCAAAGGGTTCTCCCCTTGATATTCTACTCTTGCAAGCTTGTCTGCCTTCCCCATATAATGATCTATATTGGGAGGTCAATGACCTCTTGGTTGAAGAGGTTTAGGGGAGTGCCTCTTCTTTATCTGTAATGTAGATTATGTGTGTCTGTGTTTGTGTTCCCCTGTGCTTGCGTTATGTGTTCCTGGATGACCATTGTCACCCTTATAGGTGCTTGGATACAAGAGTGTTTTTTGTGTCATAAAACTTACTCTATTTGTTGCATCATTCTTCCTCTATTATTGAACCATAGATTTTGGGTTGTAGGGTGATATGACTCTCTTTCTCAATTAGGGGTTTTCACCTAAGGGAGAGAGATAGATCCCACACAAAATCTAGGTGGTTCACTCAAACTAATGCAAGTACAATGAAAATATGCCTAATGCAACAATATAAATTAGTCTTGCTTTTGGTTAATTCTGTTGAAATAGGTTTCAGGGTGTCAGGAACTGAAAACCTCATAAAACACTTTCTCTAGCCTGGAAGTGGGATTGGCTACTTGTCAGGTTGACAGATCCAAATATGTAGAAAAATGGCTTAATGATCTTTCCAAGATTGAATTAGGTCTTTGTTGACTTGAATAGCTTTGATGACTTGTTGACCACTTTTCAACACCTATCTCTTTGACAAATTTGCCTACAAGACCTGCAAACACAAATGCAAAGAGGGGGGGAAATGGTAAAGGGTTATAGGGGTTTTCCTTGGTCAAACCTAGATTTGGTAATCAAACTCTTGATAATGAAATGAAATAGGAAAGGAATGATGAACAAATTACATGCAAGTTTTATAAACTCACTAAACCCTTGATGTTGAAGTCTAAACATATGTCAATTGTTCCTCCAAGATGCTTGATAATTGCTTGATTGAACGATGTTATGATGCTTTTGATGCTTGTATGAGTTGATGGATGAATTGGGGGTTAAAATGGATAGAAAAACACTTATTTATACACAATTATGCCCTAATTTCCCAAAAATACAACATCGCAGGCTGACCTTAGGTCTTAGTAAATAAAAAACCAAAAGAAATTTGAAATTATTTTGAATTTTGTGCTAAGAGGGACTCATTCGCCATCCATGGTGAATGGGTCCCACTCAAGGAACTCAAATGGGTCTTAGGAATTAAGTTACATTTAATGATATTTGTTGGGTTTACATTAAAAAATACACTTAATTAAGGCATGTAAGTGCATAAAGTGGCCAAATAAAGCATAAGAAAGGTGTAATTAGTGATGACAAGTCTAGAAAAGCGTGAAAGTTTGTTACAAGGCTTTACAACATTTCAAAATAAGACTTGGTAAGGGATAAAAAGAGAATATTTAGATGAATTATAATAAGAAGAGTCTAGAAAAGTGAAGAAATGTGTTACAACACTTCATAACACCTTTACAAGACATCATAATATCTTATTAATTAAATATTCAAGACCTAATGTGAATGTATAAGTTACATTACAACATTAAATCTAAGCAAAATAGGCCAAGCATCACAGGAAAAAGACCTAAATCACCATGAAAATGTCTAAAGATCCATTTTTTTATGGTACATTTAGCCCCACTTTAGTGAGAGGATGAACCTACTTCAAACTCACACTAAAGTAGCCATACATATCAAGAGGGATCCAAATGTACTTATGCTAGCAATATGAGATGAAAATGATCAAGAAGGATGATCAAGCCCCCGGGATAAAGATCCTATGGCAAAATAAACACAACAACAAAGGAACACACAAGAGAAAAAGAAAAGGGGAGAGAAAAAAGGAATAGTCTGATCAAGCTTCGATCATTTGTCCAGCTAGTTGTGGATCAGATATAGGATGTTTGTTTGGAATAATAAAAATGCATACTCACTCTTGGGTGATGGAACTCATAGCTGACCACCAAGTGAGAAGGCCCAAAAGGTGAGAAACGTACACTCGGCTGGTATGTACTCACAAACACACAAGTGGCTATGGTGAAAGTCGTGCCTCAGAATGGGCTTCCCACTCAACCATATCAAAGTTATACATCCTGATAACTTTAATAAAGCACCATAATGGAAAATGTTGGTTCGTGCTTCATGAGAAAAGAAAAGCTTTGTATGCTTAGAACTCATGAAGAAATGCAATTGCACCATAGGCATGCAAGTTGTGTTATGCAAGGTGGCCATATAAATGCAAAATGCAAAAATGTAAAATGAAAAAGATGTTCAAAGGAGTCTTGTTAATTTTATGTGAGGTCTATCACTTAGGGAACATTGTGTCTAATGTCTCCAAGAGAGGACCAATCAAAGAATAGAATATTCACAACTTAGGGGAAGCAATTTGTCACATCAAGCCACTAAGAGGAATGTAATATGCTAAGATAGATCCCACTTATGAAGGACATCATACCCAATGTCATCGAAAAAGTGACAAACACTTCATATGAAACAAGAGGGTTGCACTAAGAACTAAGAAAAAGGTAAGAAATGCAAAATGAATAATGCCAATGTATGCCCCCACTTTAAAGGAATTTCTACACACTGTTCTATGAGAAATTTCTTTAAAGTAGCAGATGAAAAATGCAAAAAGAAACAAGACATGAGAGCCAACTTGGAAAGCCCCTATGCCAATTCATATGTTTCCAAGTAAGGCTATGTCATGTGAAGGAAAAAAAAAAAAAAGGAAGAGGGGTTTCTCCTAAAAGGAACACACCAAACACATAAGGGATCTATGGATTTGGGGTCAATATATTCATTGCTGTAATGTTTTGATTGAATAGCTCAAAATTTTCATCATTCCCTGAATACATAAAAGTAGAAGAATGACACTGTAAAGAGAGTGAAAAAAAAAAAGAAGAACCATTTGGGTCAAGATGGAAGAGACATAGGGCATCTCAATGCTTTGTGTCATCCCCAAAAGGAAAGCACAACTGAAAAGAAAATGAAAAGGTGAAGGAAAAAGGAAAAGCTTTTGGGTCAACATGAAGGAGACATTGCAGTCTCAATGCCTTACGTCATCCCCAAAAGGAAAATACAAGAAAAGAAAAGGAAAAAGGAAAAGGGACCTTTTAGGTCAATATGGAAGAGACATAGGGTGTCTCAACGCTTTGCATCATCCCAAAAAGGAAAACACAAAACAAAAGAAAAAAGAAAAAGTGATGTACAACATATAGAAAAATGAAGGGACAAATAGAGTAATTGCACAAAGAGAGAGAGAACATTAAACACACATTATGGTGGATCACATTACGCACATGCAATCAAAGAAAAAGGAGAAGAAAATGTAAAAAAGGCTAGTAAGCAAAATACAAGTCAACCATCTAACAAGTCATGCACCTACCAATCATGTTCAGTGTATTGTGAGGGTGGTTGATTGTCCAAAGGTACAATTGCAAGTGTCAAACTAGGGGAAGTACTAGACTCATCACTATGGATAGGGAATATCTCAGTGAAGCTCAGAGATGATGAAAATAATTTATTTATTTCATCATGTATTTCATCATCAATCTTTTTTGTTTCTTCATCGTCATCTAAGTTGATCACAACAAGAGGATGAATGGTAATTTCCAATGAAGGGTGTATCAAGAGTTGTGGTTGTTGTATAATATCATTTTTTTGTGATGGTTGTATTGTACTATCTTATGGTGGGTCATGAGGAGGAGGGTGGTCAAGTATTGCTTCTTTAAAATGTGGATTTTTATTTTCTTTATTTTCTTCTACATGTAACTGACGAGCAAGGAGACAATGACAATGCCTATGCACTCTAGCACCTTGCTTTCTTTTAATTCTATTTTGAAGTTGTTTAGATGTAAGAGTGGGTTGATGAACTATAGGATCCTTTTCTTCCCGAGCGAGAGGAACATAAGGAACCAAAGGAGGTGGGTCAATCACTTTCTCTTTTGCTTTATAAACTTGTTTAATGTGAGGAGGCATGATGGGGTTGGTGTCATTATCTCTTAGTTGTTTGGACGATGAAGGTGAAGTGTTTATTGTTAGTTGCTTTGAAGGTTGTAATGTTTGTTCAAGTTTGAATTTAGGTTGAAGCATCATCTCATCTAGGATAGGAGTGTTAGGAGTGGAAGGGGACATCTGGAAAAGATGCAATTCAGCTATTTGTTTGGCTTTGAACTTTTGATAGGAAATGAAAAAGAAATCTTTGCGAGGGGTGATGGGCTCCATAGGTTCAGGCCAGAAGGCTTCCAAGGAAAAATTACCTTTAGAAGACAATGGATTAAAGCCAATATAGTGTACAATAAATATCTCATTCTCAAGCAGAAACTTCAAACATTTGTGAATGATTGAAGGGACAACTTTCATTGAGTGAAGCCAAGGTTGACCTAGCCGCAGATGAAACTTATTCGACTGTGGAATGATAGAGAATGTTACATCTAGTTTTTTAGGTCCTATCTGTAATGGGAGTACAATCGATCTGATCATAGGGAATGTAAAACCATGATGTGTTTTAATCCATGTTATTGGTTTGTCATAATCATATTGATAAAGATCATGTAATACTAAAAATTCCTCTATGATCACATTCTCGCCATAGGAAGGATCTATTAATATCCCATTGGTGGGCTTATCATAGACGTGGTTAGCTATGTAAAGAGGACCATCGAGAAGTTGTTTAAGTATATTGTGAGAAGAAAATGTAATATCAAGAGATTTGTTAGTTGGGCCCTTACGAGGGATAATGTCTATCGTACCCACCATTTCATCCATAGGATTAACAAGGGTAACATCTTGAGTAATATCATGCTGTTGGGTGATCCCACAAAGCTAGTTTACAATTTTTGGGAGATTTTAATTTTTGCTAAAATCACATATTTTTAGAAAATATAATGATTTAAGCCTTTAAAAGCTCCATTTAAAGCATTCCAATTGAAGATGGTTTGATCAAACTACCTTAGATCAAACCCCCTTGGTTAGAACCCCGCTAGTTTTAAACCATACCTATAACAGAGTCTCCTTTACACCTATCAAAATGCTAAAAAAAATCCACTTTTGATTTACCTTTCAGGGGATCAAATGAATTCATTTAAAATTTATTTTTTGTAAGTATGTATTCTTTATTATAAGCTTCCCAAAAATTATAATTTTAAATAAATTTAATTTTATTATTATATTTATTTTTTATTTCCTATGATTGTAGGTTTTTCACCGAAAATCAAGCTCTATGTTCTGCACATGTGGAAAAATAGAAGATTATAAATAAAAAAATTAAAAAATATGAGTGCACTAGATATTGAAGTCCTCAATCCAACAAAAACAAAATTTGATACATACAAAAAAAGTTGTCTTATACGGTAAGCCTATGTCTGAATTGTAATTAGTTTCACTTCGAAACTTGATTAAGGAAAATATATTCAATAAAACACTATGAAACCAATCGTGAGCACTAGATATCATAGTTACAAATCTAAATTTGAAAAAAATAGAATTTTATCCTTCATGGAAAAAAAATTGTGTTATACAGTGAGTGTCACTCCTTAAAAATGTTTACTGAAAAAACTAGTTTTTGAAGGACATGGAAAAAGAAGTGCAATCTAATTCCAAAAATTTTGAAAAAATATATTTAGAATCTATAGACAAAATTCCACAAATCACTAGTTTGCATCATCTTAAAATTCCTCACAGTTTAGCTGCTATAGGTGCCCAAAAGTGAAGATATAGTTAAAAAAAATCAATTCAGTATCTAGTTTGGGCAAAAATTGTAAACCAGTACTGTGGGATCACCCTGTTCATCATTTGTATTGACATTCATCACATCAGTGTTTGAAGGTTCATTGGATTTGACAAAGGAAACACTATGTTTAGGAATGGGGTTGGTAAAAATTTGCAGATTCTGATTGGGAGGGGCAACAGACTTATTGCCCTAATCATTAACACCCGCAATGGATAGATGACTAGAATCAATAAGGTCTTGCACTAGGTGTTTGAGACAATTGCATTGTTCTATGTCATGTTCATTTTAGTGATGAAAATTACAATAAGAATTAGGTTTAAAGGTGGGGGCTAAAGCATTAGTGGGATCAAGTGGTTTAACTATAGGAAAAGTAATCATCTATTGTTGTATCAGTTGATTCATAGTGTTATGGAGAGTATCAGGCAAAGGGGTGAAGTTTCTCTTTAGGTCCCCATAGGTAAAGGGCACCACCATTTTCACAGTTTCCACTTGATTAATAATGGGTTGAGTTGGTTGTTGAGGAGGGGGATTGACCTATAAGAAGCCTTTATTTTTTTTCCTAAAGTTTTTTGAGTTGTTTTCGTTACTTTGTTCAAACTTCTCAGCTCGGCTAAAAGTGGCTATTGCATCACGACTAGTAACTGAGTTGTGATAATCACAAAGGGTTGTGCATAAATGCATGAAATAAGAAAATTCCATCATGGTCAATTTATCCTAAATTTGAGTTTGCAAGTTTTCAATAAACATCTTTTGGAGATGTAAATCAGGAACCTTGACATCCACTTGAGCATACAATGACTAATAGCATGAAATGAAATCTGTTACTTTTTCATCCACATGTTGTTTACACCTCATTAAATTTTTGGGAGTCATATGGATGTTATCTAACGCGAGAATGGCAATGGTTAAAATGTTTTCAAGACACAAGCTATGTTGGAGATGTGCTAAGTCCTCATGAATGTTAACTACTTTGTCTTACGGAAGGGAATGAGGTGTGTCAATATGCGTTGTATTGGAATGCAAAGGTGTAGTAGTGGTAGTATCCATGTGTAATGCACCATTGTCAATACCAGTGAGTAGGAGCTTTGGACAACACAAGGTCCACAATGAATGTGTTGTTGTGGGAAGCCATGAGTTAGGAACTTCATCTCACAAAAGTATTATCAATAGGGCACCAAACACTCATACAAATACCACAAAAAGGTAGAGTGGATGGAAATGAAAACTAGGAACAATAAAATGCAAATAACAAAAAAATTGTAAACTGAAACAGGAATGTAGTAATAGAAAATAGAAATGCAAAAAACACTGTGAAAATGACAGAAATTGTTGTGTAGAAAGTGCAACTAGACTGATTCACCCAGGGTGGAAAATGAGTCCAGGGGTCCATTTTTTTGTGATTTTTCAAAAAATTTAAAATGATTTTTATGTTTTTCTGATGCAAAAATAGGATGCAGATGCAGAACTTTAGTATTTTTAATGTTTTGAACTGCAAGAATGAAATCTATATGAGATATTCACTAATGCAATTTTGTAAACCCTAGGATGTAAAACAATGCAAAATCTAATGCAATGAGTCCTAGGATGTAGATGTAAATAAGAAAGATAATGTTCAATATGTAGGTTCACTAAAATGAACCATAGATTTTTGGGTTGTAGGGTGCTATGACTCTCTTGCTCAATTAGGATTTTTCACCTAAGGGGGAGAGATAGACCCCACACAAAATATAGGTAGTTCACTCAGACTAATACAAGTACAATGATAATATGCCTAAATGAAATTATCTAAATACAACAAATTGATCAAGTGGATTGATTATTTATGCAAAATTAAGAAATATGAAGTGTTTGAAAATATAGTGTGATATTCAAAAATGAACTAGAAACGTAAACAAATGAAAACAAAACTTAATGAAACTAAATGGAGTACACCTAGAGGTAGAATGTCGATGCTAGAAGGTTCTGGAATGCTTCATAAATTACTGTTGATGACCACTGGGACTCATTCACCACAGATGGTGAGTTAGTCTTGCTTCTGGTAAATTCTGTTGAAACAGGTTTCGGGGTGCTAGGAACTGAAAACCTCATAAAACACTTTCTCCAACCTAGCAGTGGGATTGTCTGCTTGTCGGGTTGATGGATCCAAATCTACATAAAATGGGTTGAATGATGTCTCCATGTTTGAATAAGGTTTTTATTGACTTGAATAGCTTTGATCACTTGTTGACCACTTTTCAACATCTATATCTTTGAAAAATATTCCTACAAGACCTGCAAACACAAATTCAAAGAGGGGGAAAATGGTTAAGAGTTAGAGTATAGGGTTTTTCCTTGGTCAAACCCTGATTTGGTAATCAAACCCTTGATAATGAAATGAAATAAGAAAGGAATGATGAACAGATAGCATGCAAGTTTCATAAACTCACCAAACCCTTGATGTTGAAGTTTGGAGATATGTCAATGGCTACTACAAGATGCTTGATAATTGCTTGATTGAATGATGCTATGATTCTTTTGATGCTTGTATGAGTTGATGGATGAATTGGGGGTTAAAATGGATAAAAAAACACTTACTTATACACACTTATGCCCTAATTTCCTAAAAATACATCATAGGCCAACCTTAGGTCTTAATAAATAAAAAATCGACAAAAATTTGGAATTATTTTGAATTTTGTGCTAAGAGAGACTCATTTACTACCCATGTCAGATGGGTCAAACTCAAGGCATGCAAGAGGGTGTCAGGAATTAAGTTGCATTTAATGATATTTTTTGGGTTTACATTAAAAAATACATATAATTTAGGCATGTAAGTGCATAAAGGGGCCAAATAAAGCATAAGAGAGGTGTAATTAGTGATGAAAAGTCTAGAAAAGCATAAAATTTTGTTACAAGACTTTACAAAACTTTAAAATAAGACTTGGTAAGGGATAAAAAGAGAATATTTAGATGAATTATAATAAGAAGTGTCTAGAAATGTGCAGAAATGTGTTACAACACTTCACAACACCTTTACAAGACATCATAAAGTCTTAATAATTAAATATTCAAGACATAATGTGAATGTATAAGTTACATTACAACATTAAATCTAAGAAAAATAGGCCAAGCATCACACAAAAAAGACTTAAATGACCTTGAAAATGTCCAAAGATCCATTTTTCTATGGTACAGTTATGTGTATTGATTTTTGATAATTGGGGATGATGCAAAGTGTTGGGCGAATTTAGGCTTCCCTTACATGTTGACCCAATTTTTTGTTTTTATTTTTTCTTCTCGTGCATTCTTCATATGGTCTGATATAGTAGGGGGTTGATGATAGTTCATTAATATACTATTATATTTATATATATATATATATATATATATATATATATATATATATTTATGAGCAACTCTGACCCCAAAATATTAAACAACCCCTATCTATTGTGTGTTATGCTATTGTTTTTCCTTTCTTCATATCTTTCTTTCTTCTTTTCTTATTTCAAGATGTTGTGGTTCTCATGTGTTGTCCCTTGCATTTGCGACAACATTACCACGATTACATCTCACTATGTTATGTGGGCCACAACAACACTTTTTTATTCTTTCTTTCTCTCCTTAGGATGTCATGTGCCTCTATGTTTAGCAGACACCATCCTAAGGGGGGATATGATGTCAACTTCTATTTTCACAAAACACATTCGGTGGAAAAAAAATATTTTCTCAAAAATCTTTTCAAAACATTTTTCAAAAATCACATTCTCAACAAGGACCACTAGTGGAACATGTTTCCTTAATCATAGATTCATAAAGAAAGAACTTGAAGAACTTTCCTCTAAGGAGGGATCAACTTTTCCTGTGAGAGAAGCCTCGACCTTCCCCTCATGAGGGGGAATTTTCTTCCTTTTGAATTCCTTGATGAAGTTAACATCTTTCAAAAGGATTCCTTGATGGTGAATCGATTTACGAAAAATATTCTTGCACTTTCAAAAAATGCATCCCTCTAGTGGATGCCTTTTCTTTTGAAGGGTTCTCGAGGGACCCCTTTGAAAGCTCTTCCTTCAATTTTTGACTATCTGTGTAACTGTCTACTTGTCTTCTTGTGTGGTTTCTTTTCATTTTCTAACATGTTTTATCTACAGATTATATTTATCACTTTTTTCCTAAACAACACCTAAGGAAAATACAAAAATCCCTAAATTTATAATACATTCACTCTTTCCCACCTATTTACATCCATCGCATCTTTTATCCCTTCTATCCTAGCATTCAATGAATAACTCAAAGCTCTTAATTTTGGTGCCCAACAAAATGAATATTGCTCCTCCCAAAAGCCAACATGTATACTCATGACAAGAGAATGTCCTCTTCTCTTTTGATAAGCTTATGAATACCTCCTCATTTTGATTTTCCTTTGAATTAATTCAAATGCAACCATAAAGCTTGGGATGCTCCCTCACACCACTGTGTAGTTTTCAATTATTACCATTTACTATAGGCAAAGCCTTGATCTTAACTAGTGATTAAATGTTTTGCTTGCAACCAATAAAAATTCACTATTTTCTTTTTGATACATTTATTTTAATTTTAATACAATATATTTTGAATTTCTTAAAGTTAAATTCACAATTTTTAACTTTTCAAATTATGAAAATTATTTTTCCTCAATTTTATTGGTTAAAAAATTTTGAGTGATAAGGACGGATTTTCAGGAATGTTAACCATAAACTTTTTTATGACAAATTTTCAAGACATTTTTACACCAAAAAGTTAATCTTTTATTCCAATTGAATGAATTTATATAAAAAATATTTTTAATTCTTTTTTCAACTTTTCAAAAGTTGTTTTGCTCGGCTCTAGATTAATTACTTTTTAATTTATCTTTCTTTTATACAAATCAAACAAAAATATTGTTCATTATAAACATTTATTTACTTGTTACATCTTAAGATGAAAATTATTTAATTTTTTATTTTATATTTCCTTTATACAAATCAAACAAAAATATTGTTCATTCTAAACATTTTTTTTTTTTGTTACATCTTCAAATATAATTAAAAAATTATTGTATAATATATGAAGAATAATATAATAAAAAATTAATATATTTTTAGTATATTATATTATTAAATTATTTTAAAATATAATTTTAATATATTAAATTATCATGCAATGTATTAACTTCAACACTATATTATAATATATATACTATATAGTACATTGACATATAGCATCCAATATATAATTTAATATATTAAGTAATGATTTTACAATATTATATTTTAATTTTTAATAATCTAAGATATTATTTTTTAATCATTTAATATAAATTATTAGAGGACTTTTAATATATATTATATTAAATTAACATATCAAAGAACAAAACTATCTTGTCAACATTTGGCCTCCAAATTGATGAGTTTTTCTCCTATTAATGGGGCAGCTTCTTCCTTGAATACAAGCCAATCAATATTCATTAAAGATTATGGATTATATTTGTTAAAATAAAAGTGTCCATTTTGGCTGCACAACAAACTACATAAAGTATTTAACTATCTTCAATGTTCTTACTATATTTGTCTCAGATCCAAAAGGCTCTGCATCAATGCTTTAGTTTTTAAAGCACAAAAGGTGCCAAAAGAAGGTTGGACAATTCAGGATGAAACTCAATCTCTAGGACCATCCAAGAATGATATAGGTTGTATTTTAGCTTCTTTAATTAATGTAATTATATTTTAAGAAATTTTAGACAAATTGTTGAGAAATGATTAACCAAACTCATGATTTATAAGGGGTTAAAGAAAATACATTTTTTTTACCAAATTATGAATGGTAGGTATTTTTGGGCCAGAGTGGAGGACATGATATAGATGGAAATGAGCTACCCTACCTAGTTTATGTATCTAAAGAGAAGAGGCCTGAATTCAATCATCACAAGAAAGAAAGTGTTAATAATTCTTTGGCATGGTAGATAGATTCTTACGTGCTTTTTGGAGGTATTGAAATAAATTTCAATTTGGTTTTTGAAGTCTATTTTGTTAATGTGGTGCTTGTGCTAAGCATTCCAAATAATATCCTCATCATTTTGTCACTATTTGAGGTTTGAGTGTCAAGTTGTGCTTACAAACGCTCCTTATCTACTGAATTTGGATTGTGATCATTACATAAACAAAAACAAGGCACTACATGAGTCCATGTGTTTCATGATGGATCCTATTGTTGGAAAGAAAGTTTGTTATGTTTAGTTCCCCCAAAGGTTTGATGGTATTGATAGGCATGATCGATATGCTAGGGTATGTGTAGGATCATGATGGGCCAAAAAGTGGCGATATGATGGGTATGTGTAGGGTATGTGGCTGATGACTTTTTTTAACCCAAAATTGATGAAACGAAAAAGGTTTTAAAGGAGATTCTCAACTTTCCACCAATATAAATTATGCTTTACTTTGAATTTAATAAATAATTATTATTCATTTTCTATTTGAATTATGACTAAAGTCTTGATTGATAGGTTGATTGAAAAACATCTATACCTTTCAATCGGTATCATATTTTTTGAATTTAACACATGCTTCACATACTATAGGATTAAAAAAGAAAATTTTAATTTCATGAAGTTTTGAACAAGTTAAGGTGGTCAGGCATACAAGTTTTATATTTTTTTAAAATTTGTAATAAAAAATTCATAATCAATTATTTACTTGGAAAAAAATTACAAAAAAATATGCATCACATCGGGACATGAGTCCTCTACTTATATCTAAAATCTGATGAAAAAATATTATCATTTTATTATTGTTAAGGTGGTCAGACAAACACCTACTTCTTATTTTTTCCCTGAAATTTAAGTGCTACTGCATTGAAATTTTAGATTTTCACCAAATAGATTTTTTTTAAATAAACCTAGTAGTCAAAAACTACATTCAATTTGCTACACATTCTATTGTTACATATTTTTGAAATAATATAGATAACTTATTCAAATTTTTATGTCAAGTTTCCTAACTCTAATTTTTCTAAATTTCCATCGCCACTTAAGGGCCTATTTTTCCATGATCATGATCCTGCACATACCCGCCAACTAAAACATAGTTTTCTTTGGTGTAAGTAGCATCCAAATTATGCTATATGCACACCTTTGACTTATATATTTCTCATTCAATTATTTTTGTTTCTTTAAGTGAATAATATTTTATGAAGTAGTTGTTTCACATTAGCCTAACTAATAAATCTTCTATTTCTCTCTATAGATCAATATGAGAGGTTTGGATGGCATTCAGGGACCCATATATGTTGGTGTAGGATCTTTTTTTTTGGATTTCTAACTCTCATGATTTTTTCCCAATAAAAATATATTTTTAAATAAATTTGATATTTTGGTTTGTTGAGTTATTATAGTGAAATATTTTTGCTACCATGGGTATGATGACATTGATTGGAATGACCCTAATAGTATTGTGAGGAAAAAGGACCAATAGCTTCTACCAATTTTATCTAGAAAATATTTTAGAAGGAAAAATGATGCAACTAGAGGATCCATAGGTCGGTTATAAAGAAAACTTAGACACCCTCTCAAGAGGCTGCAAATAAATCTATATACTTAATAGAGAAAGTAGGATTTGGTTGTCTAGCAGAAAAGAGATAATGTGGGGTTGTAGAAGATTTCATATTTTATTTTAAGGGAACAACAGCATTGGGAATTCATGCCAAAGCTTAACATAATAGGGGATAGAAAAGAAAACACTGTCAGACCTTGCTTTCGAAGATGTTGTCATAGTGTCTACCATTGATTTTTATTTATTATATAAATGATGGTGTGTTGTTGGTTGTATTTTCATATTGGCTTATAATTTCATGTGGAATCACCCTTGTCATTTTGTCTACCCTTTTATACCATTTTTATACTAATTTATCCCATGTGCCTCCTCCTCCTATCTTTTATTTCCCTCTAAGCCAGGAGAGAAATCTTTATCTTTGGGAATGCAGAAGTTATGGTTGGAATTCAAAATATTATTGCACCACATCTTTTAAGAAATTATATGTATCACACCATTAGTAGAATGAATAATGGATTCTCTATTTCTTTTTCTCTAAGGATATTCTTTGTGTGTCTCGAGAGATCTTTTTTATCAGCTTTGCAAAGTTAATTTGGACACTGACTTTTAGATCCAAGTCAAGAAGGTTTTTGGGGCCTACATATCAAGATTTGATATTTTTAAAATACCTTGGATTGTATCAAGATCACAATGATCATTCATAAATGATATAAACATTGTTGTTGTGGTAATGGAGAAAGTATCCCCTTTGCTTTTCCCTTGCTTGTTTGGGCCCTTGTGAACTAATGAACGTGAATGGTACCTTGCTAAAGTGTTGTGAACTGTTGTAATGCACTTTCACACTTTTCTAAGGTTTTATTAATTAACTATATAGGTAATAAATCTCTTTTTAACCTTAACATGCCTTATTTAAGTGTTGTGACACACTTTCACACTTTCCTACGTTTTCATTAATAATTAGGATTCTTTATGCTTTAATTGGCCCTATTTTACATCCACAAGCCTCATTTAATGTATCTTTTCAAGGATAATCCTGACACAGATCAATATCCAATCATAGTTCAAGTGTTTAAGGTTGAATGGCCCAAAATTTAGTGATCTGGGACTCATTCGCCACCTTGGGCGAATGAGTCCCATCTATATTTTTGGGTCCCAAACTTGATGTCACACCTTTCTAAGAATTTTTTAAAATGGTCCAAAAATTATGCCTGGTGGGACTCATTCCCAGCCTTGGGAGAATGAGTCTTGTGTGGCCCAAAATTAAAATTAATTTAAATTCTTGGTAGGATTTTATCCTCCTAGATCTGATGTTGGTTTGTAGTGTTGTAATATCAAGAATTCTTACATAATTGAGTATAAATACAAGGTTCTTTCACTCATTTTCACCTAAGCATTCAAGAGATCACCCCAAGCATTCAAGTATTCATCCTTAGAGCAAGTTTGAGTTCACAAGTGATTCAAGTGTCTACAAGAGCATTCCAAGGTAGATTATCAAGCATTTTAGAGTAGAAAATTCAAGCATCATGTCAAAGATTTCATGCATCATGTTTTTTTTGGAGCTAACAATTGTGATGTAGGGTTTTATGATTCAAGCAAGAATTCCTTTCAAGATCTATCACCTTCATGCAAGATTCAAGATCTACATCCATTGAAGGCATTGCATACATGTTTCTAGCACTTCACTGATAGGGTTTGGTGAGTTGTAACATCATATTTTGTTCATTCATCATTCTCCATTCCCATTTCATTCTATTTCAAGGTTTGATTACCAAATCAAGACTTGACCAAGAAAGACCCCTATCCACTAACCCAAAAACATTTTTCCTCTCCTTTGTGTGTGACTTGCAGGTCTAGGTTGTAAATTTCCTAAGGAGCAAGATTGGAGAAAAGTTGTCAAATCATTCAAAGTTGTCAAAGTTGTCATCAAGCCTTGGAGAACATAGGAGAACACCTATAGGTTGCAAATCAAGGTTTTAGATCTGGAAATCAATCAGGAAGGATAGAGTAGATAGAGGAGAGCAAGATCTGACTTTGAAGCTTGAAAAAACCCTAACTAGATGAATTTTCCACTTTTGGAGAATGAGTCCCAATTTCAATCAAAATTCAATTTTTTGTAGATTCAAATACCTATTTGGAAAATTCTTGTTCTCGCGCAAAAAACCAAAATCTGGACTGATTCATCCAGCTTGGAAAATGAGTCCCACTAAGCATTAAAATTAGCTTTTCTAGTGTTTCAGACCTCCATCAAGCCATCTCCATATTTCCAGGTGCACACATTCCTTTTTGTAGCTTTCTATTTTGTTTCATTTTCATTTCTAGGTCATTTAGTGAAGCTTTGCATTGAATTAGGGTTTTGAATTTCATATTGCATTTCAAATTGCATTGCATTTGTCTTTCCAAGTTCTTACTTGGTGGTCAACCCCTTATTAGTTTGAAATCAACCCCTAAGACAACCCTATTGCAAGATCTCTTTCTCCTTTACATTGAGATATCTAGGGTTACCCTTGAATGTAGTAGGTGGAAAGCGAGTATGCTCTATGCCCTAAGTCTTATGATAGCATTCAAACCCCATTTTTCATTTACAACAATTGTTAAAACATAGCATACACAATGAATAAAAATGGGACTATTCTTGAAAATTTTGGCATGAACTTCACTGCTCTGTAGCTCATGTTTAAATTGGCACCTCTAAAAGAATAAATCACATCCAAAAATAAATAGAAACCTCTAGCTCGGTTAAATGACTTGACTTCCTCCTAATAAGACACATTTTGAAGTTGCTTTAAAGGAATTTTAGGATAGTTAATATGTAGTTTAAAGAATAATTTCAATACTATTTTGGTGGCCATGACAACTATCTACCACCACTTTACTTTTAAACTGAATTCTTTAATATGCCACTTAATTATTACTTTGGCACCAATAATTGATAAAATTCATGCTTAGAAAAGAAGTCAATGTCTCATATATAGGCTCACCATTTTCTTTAAATAGTTTTTTATATTTATTAATTGATACACAAAATGTTTTTTATTGAAGTTGATCAACTACCTTTGGGTGCAACTCAACATCAATAAAACACATTACCAACCATCCTAAAATAGTAAGTAAAGTATCTTTAAAGCTTACTTTAGATGTTAGAACTATTGCCATTCTTATGCATAATTGAAGGTTAATTAAATATACCAGTATTCGTGCTTTGAACTGTCATGCCCTTATGGCTTAAATGCCATAAAAATGTTCCTATTAATAAGCCTATGATGGAGGCTAATAAGCCCTTCGAATCTAGTAGTTAAAAAAAAAATCAAATTACTTTGCTACTAGCTAACATAAACATGGTCCAATACTAGCCATTAATCAAAGCTATATAAAATATATATTATATATATCTAGAAATATATTTTAATTGTGATATCATATATATATATATATATATATATATATATATATATATATATATATATATATGATATATATATTTGATTACAAAATATCGTATATATACATTCATGTACATATATATCAATTATATATATACATATATGTTAAATATTCACATTGACTTAATATAATTTTATTAATAACCAAATTGCCTTGATAACCTTTACCAAACTAACAAAACTAAAATGCAATCTGATTTATACCATAAAAATCATTTAATTTTACCTTTTTTCTTAAAAGCATAAACTTAAATTTGACTAGGTTTAACCTATGGACTCGATTCAACATGAATCAATTTAACATTAGACACAATTTGACCCAAAAATAGAATTAGGGTAAACCTACATGAGTGTGTGTGAGAATTCAAATGGCATAATATATATTTTTCTGAAGTCTATTCTACTTTCTCACATGATAATCTCCCTCTCCCTCTAGAAGGTAAAAAATAAATCCTACATTTCAATTAGAAAAAATTCAAGTAGTTAACTGTTATAAATCATGACTTAATCATAATCTTGATTCTATAACATATAATCATCAAAATCCAAATACATCTCATTGCATAAAATTTCATCATAATGTTAAATAACATAATGTCGTGATCAAGTATCAGAATGCATTTTAACATAATAGTTAAAAGTAACTTGGTAAAATAAAAATGAGGTGTAACATATCCCCCCCCATAAGGATCATCATCCCTGATGGTTTAGTGTAGATCATAACATAAACATAATATTCTTTAATCAATTTTCAAAAGCATAAAACAAATTAGTAAATTTTTGACTAATTTCATTATTGTCCTCCCTTGTAGCACTGTCCTTTAGATACTGGTCCTACTAGACCTTGCACTGAGTGACCTCTTTGTTACATAGGTGGAGTTGTTGGAGTTAAAATGACACTAAGAGGGGGGGTGAATCAGTGTCTTATCAGATTTGACCAATTTTCATCAAATTCAAAAATCATAGCTTGGTTTTAATCTCAATATACTTTGATTAATGCATTCATGAGTTGAATGTAATCATTCATAAACAGAATTGAGAAAGATAATAACCAAATACTGAACTGACATAATCAGCAACACATTAATTCAAAGGGAACTCTGAAGAACAAGAAGACTCAACATTTCACCGAGTGGAAAACCCTCCTTGGGTATAAAAACCACTCCCTAAATGCCTTCCAGGCTTAATCTTTTTAAACAAAAGTTCACAATGCCTTATAGGCTGATTTTTGAGCACCCACTCAAGCAGCACTAGCCCCTCATTTTGAGACACCTGTCTCAAGGAGTACCAACCCCTCAAATTAAGTTTTGAACAATAATAATGACTCAGAGGATTTCTCTGTTTTAAATTAAGCACATATCTTTCTGCAAAGTTCATTCATAAATTTCCATATAGATAAGGAATGATACTCTCAGAATTACAATCAACAACTCTTCTAGTTTTTAACACTGGTATTTATTTACATTTCAAGTATGTCGGTTGTGAAGAAATCTTCAAAAACATTTTTCACCAGATCTTTAGATTCTCTAGCTGATTTTTTAATATAAAGCTAAATACTAATAGACTGTCGATGATGATTAAAAATCAATAGTAACGCTTATCCAGAGAGCTAAAAATCATCCAAAAAAATGCAATAGCTCAAAAAAACTCAATGTATATTCTGTTATGTAACCGTTCTGAGATTTGATGCCAATCCATGAAGACGACCACTGAGTTTTGAGTCTTCGTAACAATTGGCTGAGACAAGCAGATAGTTCTATCGAAGGAAATTTATAATGCAATCAATCATCCCCATAGATATTGCTAAGACTCTGTGAAGTCAGTGAGACATCTCACAGACTATAAACTATTATATCGAAATGTTTATCTTTACGAGCTTTTGCAGAGACACAAGGATATCTCTCATCGATGTTCTTTTGTTTCGTTCACATTCACTGTGACTTATCACTCTTAGGGAGACCTCTCGTAGAGCACACTAAGTCACACGGAAATCCTTTTTTACTCTTGAGAGTCGCTGTAACCTTCAAATTTTGGGAAGACATTTCATAGAATACATTAAGTTTCACCGAAAGACTTTATCCACTCTGATTTGCTAAGACTTTACTGTCCTTTTGCCAGAAGCCTTTCATTCACTATCACTGTGACCAAACGATATCGAAGAAACCTCTTGTAGACTTCATAATGTTTTATCGAGAGTCACTTTGATACACATTGTCACCGTGACAATATCAATCTCACATTGATGAGCCTTTGATAGAAATCCCTTGTGATGTTGCTATAACATAATGTTTCTCTCACCGATGTACCCTTCTATCTTATGAGGGTCGCTATAACATACCAATGTCAGGGAGACCTCTCGACGATAGCTTGAGACATACCAAAACATCTTCATTTACTCAGAGTCGTTGAGACAATTCAAAACTTATGCCTATTGATGTGTTTTTTATGCACTTTTCAACACAGGCAGTGCGTAGGTGCACTACCTCTCTTGAAAGACAATCTTCCACAATCAGATTGCAGAACACTATCCCAAGGTCTCTAATGTCAGGTCTTGATAATGCTTGGAATATCTCAGTTATTTGATGTGATTTGCTGGAATCACAAGGCAGACTTATGGATGAGTTACAAAGCATGGAAGGTGGGTTTGCAAATGTAGTTTCAAAGTGTTGAAAGTGAATGAACAATAGTTGTCCACTCAAAACAACAAGTTGAAACTCATTAAGTTCATCTGATTTAGATCCATGGTGATGCTTTGGGTCCTACTCTAACAAAGGATTAAAAGAAATAGAAAAAGGAGAAGGGTTAAGAAAGCTATTCTAATCCTAAGCTACGAATGAACAGTAACAATGGTGGCTACTAAAGTAGACAAACTCCCTAAACTGGGTTTTGCTTGGCCAAGAGAAACCTACAGTTGCACAAAACCAGTGCAATCTTCTAAGGACTGCAGATTTTCAAATTGCACATGCACATCATGCACATGTAATTGAACTAAGTTGCAGCAATGAAGTAATGAGCTTAGACTAGCTTTGCAAAGTGACTCATCATCAATGAACCACAAAAAACATGAGCTGGAAATCCATCAAATACTAAAACAGAAAACACCATCACCACTCCCATTCAAGGAACTAAGACTAAAATTGACATGGAAGATGAACCATGCATACATAAAGAGAAAACTCAAAAGGAACACCCATAAATCATGCAATGCTGCTTTCTATTGCTGTAGAATGTCTTTACATCAATTCTCCAACCATTACAAATGAGGGGCAAGCCCCTATTTATTGTTTTCCAAAGCCCAAATGAGTGGCTAGGATCAATTTGCAATGAATGGTCCAGATTTGATTTACAATAGGGTTTCACCTACCCTCCATTATCTAGCAATTTAAAATACATTCCTTGTCTTTTCTCTGTTTTGTCATCTAGTGCCAGTCACTATAGCAATTTCGTCATTTAGTTGATTTCCCTTTTCACTGTAGCTAAAACTGCCTGAAAACTTCCTTTTGCTTGATGCGCTTACAGTGTTCTTCCTTTGATCAAACGAGCATGTCGACAATTGGAATCAATGGATTGGTGGCCCTTGATTCAGGCAAAAGGCTCCTTAGAAATCATCATCATTTGGAAAAAGGTAGGACAACTCCCTCAATGGGCCCCTTCGATAGACCTACGAAAGGCTTCTTGACTCCTACAAACACGAAGTGTCGTAAGTGCATTTATACATGAGTTAAGGAAAATATCAGTCAAACCTACAAATTCCATGTTAGATCTATCCATGCATCATCAAAATATCTTGATATTCATATTTGGAGTTCATTTGGACCATAAACATTAATGTGCGCTTCAAGCATGCGAGTGCCAAAGGGTGGAAAGACTGTGGAAGAAAGCCAAAAGGTAGACAGCGGATGGAAGTCAAAATAGTCAGGAAGAAGGCGGGCTCCCGGATGTTCAAAACAGTCGGGAAGGAGGCAGGCTCCTAGATGTTAAAAATAGCCAGGAAGAAGGGAGGCTCCCGGATGTTCAAAACAGCCAAGGAGGGACAGACTCCCAGAAGCAGCCACGGAGGGCTCGGGTTCCGGAGGCCGAGAAGGAGATGGCCACCGAATGTCCCAAATGGCCAAAGGGGAACAGACTCCCAGAAACGGCCATGGAGGGGCTGGGCTCTGGAGGCCAGAAGGGAGGTGGCCGTCGGATGTTCCAAAATGGCCACAGAGAGGGGGAGCCCCGGAAATGGCCATGGAGGGGCCGGGTTCAAGAGGTCAGAAGCGAGGTGGTTGCCAGAAGTTCCAAAATGGCCACGGAGAGGTGGAGCCCCGGAAATGGCCACGGAGGGGCCAGGCTCCGGAGGCCAGAAGGGAGGTGGCTGCCGAAAGTTCCAAAACAACAAAAGGGGGACAAAGCTCTGAAACCACTGAAACTTAACCAAACTTTGACAAAACCTTGGCAGTTCATTTACATACTTCAAACATATCCCAGATCCAAAAAAAGGTGACCCCAAGGTCAAAAATGAGGAAACGGGAGTGATGGGGGTCTACGGATGTTTCCAAACAGCCAAGGAGGAAGGGAATTCCAGAGGGAAAGTTCTGAAACCATCGAAACTTAACCAAACTTTGACAAAACCTTGGCAAGTCATTTACATACTTCAAACACGTCCTAGATGCAAAAAAGGGTGACCCCAAAGTCAAAAATGAGGAAACGGGAAAGTGATAGGGGTCCACGGATGTTTCCAAACCGCCAAGGAGGAAGGGAATTCAGGAGGGAAAGTTTTGAAACCATCGAAACATAACTAAACTTTGACGAAACCTTGGCAGGTCATTTACGTACTTCAAACACATCCCAGATCCAAAAAAGGGTGACCCCAAAGTCAAAAATGAGAAAACAGGAGCGACGGGGGTCCACGGATGTTTCCAAACAGCCAAGGAGGAAGGGAATTCTAGAGGGAAAGTTCTGAAACCATTGAAACTTAACCAAACTTTGACAAAACCTTGGCAATTCATTTACATACTTCAAACACATCCTAGATCCAAATAAGGGTGACCCCAAAGTCAAAAATGAGGAAACGGGAGCGATGAGGGTCCACAGACGTTTCAAAACAGCCAAGGAGGAAGGGAATTCCAGAGGGAAAGTTTTGAAACCATCGAAACTTAACGAAACATTGAAAAAACCTTGGAAGCTCATTTACGCACTTCAAACACATCCCAGATCCAAAAAGGGGTGACCCCAAAGTCAAAAATGAGGAAACGAGAGCGACAGGGGTCCACGGATGTTTCTGAAACAGCCAAAGCAAGACAAAAGGCAAAAAGGGGATGGGGGAATTTATTTCTCCGCATATTTGAATACCCCAAGCAGGTGAATTTGGGTAGGGGAATTTGATCGTTTGATGGCACATGACCAATTTAGGCTTGGAAATGGGGCATGTAAAACAAGACATGAGCAAACCAACCTATCGAGAGTGAAAAAAGGAGGGTCCTTGCCTACAGCGGGGTGTGTGTGCAAAACATGCACAACAATGCTGAAGGAAACTACACCGCCAGACATTCCCCTTAGTTATCGTTGTGACATTCACTCTTGGGGAGACATCTTGTAGATCATTTTAGTCATACCGAAACACCCCAAAATCACACCTGTTCGCCGAGACTTCTAGAAAGTCTTGTCGAAGGAAATTGTCCAACGGCGGTTGGTGTGACATTGCACATTCACTGTCACATTTCAGCGAAGCCACAACCTTTGCCAATAAGATCATCCTTAGTCTCTGAAAACACGTGAATGTCTCATCGATAGATGTTCACATGCACTAGTCAGGGAGACAATATGTCTTCACTAAGACCTCAGCCTGATGGCCAAACACATGCCGATATGCTTGTTTTGAAGCGGGTCGGTGTGACATTACATGTTCGATGAAACCTTGCACTAAAGACGATTTCCTTTGCCGATAGATAACACTTTTCTGTCACCAAAACCAAAGACAAGTTTTTCCAAAATAACCTTTCTTGTGCTGGTCACCAAGACCATAGAAATGTCACGCCGAAAGCAACCTGTATGATAAATTCAATCGCCATGATATCTGAAATATCTTGCCAGTAGGAAACTCAGACATTTCAAAGTGGATCGAGGAGACACTGCGATTCTCACTCCAATATGAGTAAGCCCGAAAGAGAAACATCCAAAACCTATGATGTGCAAGGAAAACCATCCTGAGCAGATTATCAATGAGAACAAACTGAAAGATATTTTGTCATCAAGGACAAACTATAAACACAATTGATATTCAACAAACTCCCCCTTTGTCCTTGATGGAAAAACACCAAAGACTCTCCCCCTTTTTGCCTTAAGGAAAAGAAAGATGAACACAACTGAGAAGCCAATCAAAATACCATGAGAAACAGCTACAAAAAAAATAACAGTGTAGCAACCAAGAATGTAGGAGAGCTGTAAGTGAATTAAAATATATAACATGCTCCCCCTAAGCCAATGCTAGTAAAATCAGAGAAGTAAAGATTGAGAGATAACTCTCGATAGAAGTCTCAACCTTTCAAATAACTCTTTAGCTAAGGGCTTAGTAAAAATATCAGCCACCTGATCTTGAGATCCAACAAACTACAAGCAGACTTCATTAACAAAAACCTGTTCTCGAAGAAAATGAAACTTGTTAGCAATATGTTTAGTTCGAAAGTGCATAACAAGATTTTTTGAGATGTTTATCGCACTTGTGTTGTCACAGAGAATAGAACCAGGTTTAGGAACTTCAATACTCATATCAGATAGAGCTTGACTCATCCAAAGAACTTGAGTACAGCATGAAGTGGCAGCAATGTATTCTGCTTCTAAAATAAAGAGAGAAACGAATTCTTCTTTCTTGTTGTGCCATGCCACTAAACAATCACCAAGAAAGAATGTAGTGCCACTGGTGCTTTTCCTATCATCCAAACAACCAGCCCAGTCAACATTAGTATATGCAATCAATGAAAAATCAGTGCTTCTAGGATACCAAAGGCCATAATTAAGAGTGCCCTGAATATATTTAAAAATCCTTTTAACAACAGTGACATGGGATTCTTTAGGTGATGCCTAAAACTGTGCAATAGTGCAAACTTCCTGCATAATGTTAGGTCTAGAAGCAGTTAAATATAACAAACTACCAATCATTGATCTATATTCAGTTTGATTTGTAACAGGTGAATCATCAACCTTAGTAAGTTTGCATCCAGTAATCATTGGAGTGCTAACTAGATGGCATTCATCCATCTGAAATTTCTTAAGCATCTCTCTAGCATACTTGGCTTGATAAAGAAATATTTCATTTTCATGTTGAGAGATTTGAAGACCCAAGAAGAAATTTAATTTTCCTAATTATGACATTTCAAATTCATATTCCATTAGCTGAGAGAATTTTTTACTCAATGTAACATTATTGCAGCCAAATATAGTGTCATCAACATATATTTCAACAACCAGAATATCAGAACCTTTAGTTTGAACATAAAGATTGCTATCTACACCTCCTCTAACAAAACCATTTGAAAGAAAATGATTGTCAAGCCTAGAGTACCAAGCTCTAGGTGCTTGTTTTAAACCATAGAGGGCCTTTTTCAATTTGCAAACATGATCAGGCTTATCTTTGCACATAAATCCTTCAGGTTGTTCAACATAGACCTCTTCATCTAAATAGCCATTTAAAAAAGTAGTTTTGACATCCATTTGATAAACAGTGAAGTCTTTATAAACAGAATAAGCCAAGAATATTCTGATAGATTCTAATCTAGCAATGAGTGCAAAGGTTTCACCAAAATCAATACCTTCTTGTTGAGCATAGCCTTTGCAGACAAATCTTGCTTTGTTGCGAATGAAATTACCATTTTGATCAAGTTTGTTTCTATATATCCATTTTCCTCCAATGACATTCTTGTCATCTGGTCTTGGGACTAAATCCCAAGTCTGATTTTTCTCAATTTGATCAATTTCTTCCTACATAGCATGAAGCCAACATGAGTCTTTGAGAGCTTCATTAAAAATTTTAGGCTCAAACTGAGTAACTCGACAAAAAGCTATTTGTTCCTTTTCATCAGATTCTGCAGCCTTTCTTCTAGTTTGAACTCCTACATTTTTATCCCCAATAATATGATCTTTGGGGTGATATTTAGTTAGAGCTTTTGATGCAACCTTTTCAGGAATTATTGTTTCATTTTTAGGGCTTGCTGACTCAGTTCCTTCTGAAATTATTTCTAGTTCAAGTTCTTCTTCCTCATTATCCTGCAAAGATTCAGCATACAAATGTGATCTCTCATCAAATTTTACATTAACAACTTCAACAATCTTGTTAAGCCATTTGTTAAGGCATTTATAAGCTTTGTTGTGAGTTGAGTATCCCAAAAAGATACCCTCATCACTCTTTGATTGAAAACTCCCAAGGTTATCATCATCCTTTTTGATAAAGCACTTACTTCCAAATATTTTAAAGTATTTGACAGAAGCGGTTCTTTCATACCACAGTTCATAAGGAGTGTGTTTATATTTCACCCTAATATGCACTCTATTCAAAATGTATACAACTGTATGAACAGCTTCTTTCCAGTACATGTCAGGCAACTTAGCTTCATCTAACATTGTTCTAGCCATTTCTTTTAAAGTTCTATTTTTATGTTCAACTACACCATTTTGTTGAGGTGTTTTTGTTGTAGTATACTGTCTTTTAATGTCGTGTTGTTCACAGTAATCAATAAACTCTTGAGAAGTGAACTCACCTCCTTTGTTAGATCGCAGACATTTAAGTTTCAAATCAGATTCCTTCTCAACCAATTTATGAAAGATTTTAAACCTTTCAAATGCTTATGATTTGTGCTTAAGAAATGTGACCCAAACCATTCTAGTATAATCATCCACAAACAACATAAAGTACCTTTCACCATTAATAGACCTTGTTCTGGTTGGTCCACATAAATCAGTGTGCACAAGTTGTAAAGGTTTTGAAGAAGAATGTTCTTTTGTTTTGAAGCTGATTTTAGTTTTTTTACCACTTAGACATTCTTTGCACAGAATTTTCTGGCTTGTTAAGTATTGGTAAATCTCTAACATTCTAATTCTTACTTATTCTAACTAGATTTTCAAAGTTTATGTGTCCTAATCTTTTATGCCATAACAAACTTTCTTCAATTTGGCTCATTAAACACATACCTTGATTATTGTCATTGCTTGATGTGTTGAGAAGATTGTACACATTTCCTTTTGTCCTCCTTCTAGTTGCAATAGTCTTTCCAAGCTTGTTTTTAATCTCACATCCCTGCGAAGTGAAAAGAACATGAGAACCACTGTCACAGATTTGACTAACACTTAGAAGATTGTGCTTGAGACCTTCCACATAGTACACATTATAGATAGGAGTGTCTTCATTCAGAAGAAGTGAACCTCTACCTTTAATTTGAATACCAGAGTTATCACCAAATTTAACATATCCACCTACATAATCTTCAAGATTTACAAACTTATCCTTGTCGCCAGTCATATGGTTAGAACATCCACTATCCAGGACCCATAAGTCCTTTTTCTTGGAATCAAATTTTTTTTGAACCAACATAGTTTGCTCAATGTTGTTGATAGTCTTAGGTTTCCAAACCATTTTAAATTTATGTTGTTTAGATTTCAGATCAGTTCTACACTGTTTGACAAAATGTCCCAAAGCAAATGTGCATTTAAAACATCTGATTTATCTAACAAAACCATAGTGTTTCCTAATACCAAACCTAGGTATTCTAGGATTCATAAGTCTACAAGTGCTCACATTATGGCCAAATTTGTTGCAGAAAAAACAATAACCATAGAATAAAGGATTGACTATGTATGAAGATCTATTACCTCTTAAAGACTGAACATGATCCTTACCAAATTCTGAGTGATTAGAACCAAAACCTTTGACTTCAAAAGAGGGGTTTTGTTTTGCATGGTCGAATGAGCATTCACCCTTTTCAAAACCAACACCAGTTTTATCTTTGTACATCTTCTTCTTGCTAAGCATCTCATTCAGTTTTAGAGTACTTTCATATTTTTCAATTTCCTTCCTAAGACAGACTGCTTCTTGTTCTAGTTTTTGAATTTCTTGATCATTGCAGGTTACAGTCTCTCAAAGATAGTCTTCAACTCTTTTAGCTTCTTCAAGTTGAGTTTTCAGAGAGATCAATTCTTGATCTATTTTGTGTTCTTGATCAAGGACTTGTTTTTTGAGTTTTCTAACCTCTTGTAAAGCACATTTCAGCTCACTTTCAAGATCTACTACACCTTCTTCAACGTCAATGGTGTTAGAATCATTTTGCTAAGTAGTTTCAGCCATGAACAAAGTTTCATCTTCTTCAGCTGATGAATCTTCAGACTCAATATCAGATTCATCCTTACTAAATAGACTTTTCTTCTTCTTGAAATTGAAGTTTTGTTTAGGTTTGAAGGCCTTCTTCATAGGTTGTTTTTCAATTGTCTCGTTGTCATAGATTTGATCATCATAGGGACACTTTGCAACAAAATGTCCTATTTTGCCACAGTTAAAACATTTGAAGGGAAGTTTTCCCTTATATTTTCCTGATCCCTTTTTAAATCTTCTAATAAAATGGGATTCTTTAGAATCAGACAACTCTGATTCACTGACTTCGACTTTTTCTTTCTTTTCAATGTTAAAGGTGGTTTCTTTACCTGTTGAACTATTTTTGCTAGTTCTCATTTCATAGGCAATAAGTATTCCTTGTAGGCTGTCTAAGGTAAGCTTGTCAAAGTGTTTCTTTTCTTCTAGGGCTAAAACCTTAGATTCAAATTTGGATGGTAAGGTTATAACAACCTTTGTGACCACATCAAATTCATTAACCTCTTGACCTGGACCTTTCATTAAATTGAAAACTTCATCTACTCTTACGAAATATTCAACCACTTTTTCATCATCCTTCATTTTCAACTCCTCAAACTGATGTTTGAGTGTAATGATTTTTGACAGTTTGACTTTCTCATTCCCTTGATATATAGTTTCAATTTTTTCCCAGATTCCATGAGCAGATTTGCAATGCATGACGTTAATGAACACATCATTAGTTAATCCACATAACAAGACATGCTTAGCTCTGGCATTTGTTTCATACTTCTTCTTTTCAGCAGCATTAGTGGGAATAGTGGCTAGTACATTGTAATCTTCTAAAACAATGCACCAAACATCAACATCAAAAGAAACAAGAAAAGCTTCCATTTTGATTTTCTAGAATACATAATCAGTTCCATCAAATAATGGAGCTTTGGATACAGAGGCACCGTCTTGAGAATGTGCCATTAAAAACAAACTCCAAGACCAAGATCAATCCAAGGTGATTAAAACCTATCAGAGGACCCTAGGCTCTGATACGAATTATTGGAGTTAAAATGACACTAAGAGGGGGGGTGAATTAGTGTCTTATCAGATTTGACCAATTTTCATCAAATTCAAAAATCATAGCACAGTTTTAATCTCAATATACTCTGACTAATGCATTCATGAGTTGAATGTAATCATTCATAAACAAAATTGAGAAAGATAATAACCAAATAGTGAACTGACATAATCAACAACATAGTAAAACAAAGGGAACTTAGAAAGAAAAGGGAACTCAAAAGAACAAGAAGACTCAAGATTTTACTGAGTGAAAAACCCTCCTAGGGTATAAAAACCACTCCCTAAATGCCTTCCAGGCTTAATCTTTTTAAACAAAAGTTCACAATGCCTTATAGGCTAATTTTTGAGCACCCACACAAGGAGCACTAGCCCCTCATTTTGAGACACCCATCTCAAGGAGTACCAACCCCTCAAATTATGTTTTGAACAATAATAACGACTCGGAGGATTTCTCTATTTTCAGTTAAGCACATATCTTTCTGCAAAGTTCATTCATACATTTCCATACAGACAAGGAATGATACTCTCATAATTACAATCAACAACTCTTCCAATTTTTAACGCTAGTATTTATTTACATTTCAAGTATGTCGGTTGTGAAGAAATATTCAAAAACATTTTTCACCAGATCTTTAGATTCTCTTGCTGATTTTTTAATATAAAGCTAAATACTGACAGATTGTCAATGATGATTAAAAATCAATAGTAACGCTTATCCAAAGAGCTGCAAATCATCCAAAAAAATGCAATAGCTCAAAAAGAAACTCAATGTATATTATGTTATGTAACCATTCTGAGATTTGATGCCAATCCACAAAGACGACCACTGAGTTTTGAGTCTTCGTAACAATTCGCTGAGAGAAGCAAATAGTTTTGTCGAAGGAAATTTATAACGCAATCATTCATCCCCATAGATATCGCTAAGACTCTGTGAAGTCAGTGAGACATCTCACAGACTATAAACTATTATATCAAAATGTTTATCTTTACGAGCTTTCACAGAGACACAAGGATATCTCTCATCAATGTTCTTTTTTTTCGTTCACAGTCACCGTGACTTATCACTCTTGGGGAGACCTCTCATAGAGCACACTAAGTCACACCAAAAGCCCTTTTTACTCTTGAGAGTCCTTGTAACCTTCAACTTTCAGGAAGACGTTTCATAGAATACATTAAGTTTCACTGAAAGACTTTATCCACTCTGAGTCGCTAAGACTTTACCATCCTTTTGCCGAAAGCCTTTCATTCACTATCACTGTGACCAAAAAATATCAGAGAGTTCTCTTGTAGACTTCATAATGTTTTTCTAAGAGTCACTTTGATACACATTATCATCATGACAATATCAATCTCACACCGATGAGCCTTTGATAGAAATCCCTTGTGATGTCATTGTAACATCATGTTTCTCTCGCCGATGCACCCTTCTATCTTATGAGGGTCACTATAGCATACCAGTGTCGAGGAGACCTCTTGACCACAACTTGAGACATACCGAAACATCTTCATTTACTCGAAGTCACTTAGACAGTTCAAAACTTATGCTGAAGGCAACTGCACAGCCAGACATTCCTCTTAGTTATCATTGTGACATTTTCCCTCAGGGAGACATCTTGTAGATCATTTTAGTCATACTGAAACACCCCAAAATCACACCTGTTCACCAAGACTTCTAGAAAGTCCTGCCAAAGGCAATTGTTCAATGGTGGTCAGTGTGACATTGCACATTCATTGTGGCATTTCAGCAAAGCCACAACCTTTGCCAATAAGATCATCCTTAGTCGCCAAAACCACGTGAATGTCTCATCGATAGACGTCCACATGCACTAGTCAGGAGACAATATGTCTTCGCTAAGACCTCAGCCTGACAGCCAAACACATGCTCATATACTTGTTCTAAAGTAGGTTGGTGTGATATTGCATGTTCGATGAAACCTTGCACCGAAGACGATTTCCTTTGCCGATAGATAACACTTTTCTTTCACCGAAACAAAAGAAAAGTCTTGCTGAAATAACCTTTCTTGTGTCAGTCACCAAGACCACAGAAATGTCACATCGAATGTAGCCTGTATGATAAATTCAATCGCCATGACATCTGAAATGTCTTGCCAATAGGAAACTCAGACATTTCAAAGTGGATCAGGGAGAGACTGCCATTCTCACTCCAATATGAGTAAGCCCAAAAGAGAAATATCTAAAACCTATGATGTGCAAGGAAAACCATCCTGAGACAGATTAGCAATGAGAACAAACTGAAAGAGATTTTGTAATCAAGGACAAACTGTAAACACAACTGAGATTCAACAGGAGCCTGCTTTATTAGTTTACTTTTTCTCTTACTAAGAAATGTCTCAATCTACACTTAGCATCAACATAGCTTTTCTACCTATCATTCACTTCCTCTTTAAATCTCTTTCTAATCAACTTGATCAGCCCTTCCATTTTTAACAATATTTCTAGACAAAGGTTAATCATATCTTCTATCTTATCCTAGCTTATAGGAGTTTGACACTTTCAGATTCCATATAATGCTTCTAATGGAGTCATCTTTATTATAGAATGATAAAAATTATTGTAAGAAAATTCTTCAAGTGAAAGATAATCCTCCCACTTTTTTTTTAATCCATGTAATAAAATTCAAATAGATATTTTAGAACTTCATTTACCCTTTCTACTTGGCCATCTATCTTAGGGTGATAAGTTGAGGTTATATTAAATTGAGTTTCAAGTGAGGAAAAATAGGTTTCTCAAAACCTTGATGTCATGTGAGTGCATCCCTATCTGATATTATCTTCTCAAGAACTTTGTGTAACCAAAACATTTTCTGTACAAACTTACGAGAAGTGACTAGTGTTCCATTCAAACTCAAATTCCTAGATATGAAGTGAGCTACCTTGATGAATTTATCCACCACTACCAGAATAGAATTATTCATATTACATAGGAAGGCCTTATACAAAATACATGTACTAATGATCTACCATTTCCACTCTAGAATCTCATGAGGATACATGAGTCTTGTCAGGTGATGATGTTCTATTTTCACTCTTTGGTATTCTAGACATCTTGCTACAAAACTTGGAGCATCCTTCCTCATTCCTTTCCAAAAATATAGTGGTTTCACATCTTCTAGAGGATTTTTACTCTAGGATGTCCTAACTATGGTGTAGAATAAACTTCTTTCCACATGATATTTTTAATTCCTTGAAGTTTAGAACATGCACTCTTCCTTTGAACCTTAACAATTCATCTAGTTCAAATTAGAACCTAAGATGTCCTAAATATGGTGTAGAATAAACTTCTTTCCACATGATATAATTTTTAACTCCTCAAAGTTCAGAACATACATTCTTCCTTTGAACCTTAATAGTTCATCTGCTTCAAATTAGAACCTAACATACCTTGAACCTTGAGGATTGTTCGTGAGAGATTTCTTAACTTTCTCATAGTATTCATCTCCCTTAGACATTTATGACACCTAATTCTTGAAATATGAATGAATAGAGATCATTGAGGAGATGTACCTCCTTTGACTTAGGGCATCAACTACTTGGTTTTCTTTTCCCTTAATATAAATCATCTCAAAATCATAATTACATATCATATCTAACCATATTTTTTGACAATCATTAAGATGTGGTTGGGTGAAAAAATACTTAAGACCTTAGTGGTATGACCTTAACTCAAAATATTTTCCCAACAATAATGTTGCTACATTTGCAATGCATGCACAACTACAACTAGTTCAAAATCATGAGGAGCATAATTATGCTCATATGTCTTCAACATCCTAGACTCATAGGCGATAACTCATCCTTCTTGGATAAGAACCCGCCTAATCCTTCTCCCAAGCCATCAATGATAACCAAAAAAAGGCCTTTTGCATTAGGAACTATTGTGGTATGTGGTGACTGATCATGTTATATGAAAAAGGAAAAATCACTAAAAAGAAAAAAATTGACATTGTAAAAACCCTAATTCTGGAAGCTTCTAAAAAGCTTGTTATAAGTGGTTTGGATGGGGTTGCAATCTAGAATTATTAGCAAGATTGCAATATGTTTTACACTAGATAATAAAATCATTGTATGGCTATGGTTCTGTGGATGTAGCCCGGATTGGGTGAACCATGTTAAATTCTTTGTGTTGTCTTGTTTTTGCTATAATTTTCTATGTGTTTTATTTCTTTGTTTTATTGATCAAATACGCATTTACCTATTATATATCTAATTTTATAACCCTTAAAATTGGTATCAGAGTGGTTTGCGTTCAATTATCGTCTGTAGGAGAGTCTCACGGTTGAGTGGGAGTCTCACGATTAAGTGGGAGCAGTGGTGAATGAGGGTAAATTGGCGGTAGATAAATTCAGTGGGCAGAACTATCAATTATGGAAGATGTAGATGGAGTATTATCTTTATCAGAAGGATTTATGGAGGCCATTGGAAGGAATATCCAAGAAGCCAACAACTATGAGTGATGAGGAATGAAAACTTTTGGATAGAAAGGCAGTGAGAGCCATTCATTTATCCCTAGCACAATCAGTGGAATTCATTATTACAATAGCAAAGACAACTTAAGAGTTGATGGAAACCTTGGTGAAGTTATATGAAAATTCTTCCACTTTGAATAAAATATTTCTTATGAAGCGTAACTTATTTAATATGAAAATGGTAGAAGGTCGGTTAGGTGTTGATCATTTAAATGAGTATAATATGGTTACAAGTCAATTAACTTCTATAAATGTAAACTTTGATGAAGAAATTAGGGCTCTTTTGATTTTATGTTCTTTTCCAGAAAGTTGGAATAGCTTGGTAATGGTTGTTAGAAATTCTATTTTTGGTTTGAATACACTGAAATTTGATGATGTTGTTGGTGTTATTTTGAGCGAGGAAATTCATAGGAAAAGCTCAGGTGTAACATCCACATCAAGTAGTGTTTAGAATGCAGAAAGCAGGGGTAAAACAAAGGAGAGAGGAAAAAATTCTAGAATTCATGGGAAGTCATGAGGAAAATCAAAGGACAAAAGGTCCCGATCTAGAGACAAGAGGGATTGCTAGTACTATGGTAAGCTGGGTCATTTAAAGAAAGATTGTTGGTCTCGAAAAAATAAAAGAGACAAAAAGGAAGGAAATACAGAGGAAAATGTGGTAAGTAATAAATCTAATGAGAATGCTTTGATTCTTTCCCTTGATAATGCTGATGATTCTTGGGTGTTAGATTCAAAGGCTTCATTTCATGCTATGCCCCATAGAAGTTATTTTCTTGATTATGTCCAAGGGGATTTTGGGCTGGTTTATTTGGGAGATAATGAACACTATTAGATTTTTGGAAAGGGAAGAATCAAGATTAAGTTGTAGAATGGGAATCATTGTCTACTACATGAGGTAAGGCACATTCCAAAGTTAAAAAGAAATTTAATTTCAGCAGGGCAACTAGATGAAGGTTGTGTTGTTACATTTAGTGATAAAAATTGGAAGGTTATAAAAGGTGTTTTAGTGGTAGAAAAAGGTGTGAAAGTAGGAACCTTATATCTTTGTACAGGTCATACTATTCCTTCTACTTTAGCTATTGAAGATCAAAATCAATGTTCAAGAATAGTTGTAGTTCAATAGGTAGAAAATCAGACAATTGCTATCAATTTTGAATCAACATTGTAGCATAATAGACTTGGGCATATGAGTGCAAAAGGTATGAAAGTACTTCATTCAAAGAATGTTTTACTAGGTCTGAAATGTGTTAATATGGATTTATGTGAAAGTTGTGTGTATGGAAAAAAAAAAAGATAGTTTTCTCAAGGACGGGAAGCAAAAGAAAGATGAGAAATTGGAGCTTGTGCATACAAATGTATGGGGACCAGCTCGAGTATCTTCTCTTGGTGGCTCCCAGTACTATGTCACTTTTATTGATGATGCAACAAGGAAGGTATGGATTTATTTCCTTAGGTAGAAATCTAATGTATTTGAAACTTTTAAGAAATGGACAAGCTTGGTTGAGAATGAGATAGGTAAAAAGTTAAAATGTCTTAGATTTGATAATGGTGGTGAGTATTGCAGCAAATTTTTGAAAATTATTGTTCCTCTACTGGTATTCATAGGAAAAAAATGGTTCCAAGGACTCCACAAGAAAATGGAGTGGATGAGCACATGAATAGAACAATAATGGAGTGTGCACGGACTGTGAGGTTGCATGTGGGGTTTCTTTTAAATATGTGGGAAAAGGCTATAAACACTACTCTTTATTTAATCAATATAGGTCCCTTTAATCCTTTGGGTTGTGGTATTCCAAAGGAAGCATGGGTAGGTAACAAGGTGAGTTATTCTTTTCTCAACACCTTCGGTTGTGAAGGGTTTGCACATGTAGATTATGAAAATAGAACCAAGATTGATGCAAAATCAAAGAAATGTATATTAGTTGGATATGGCATTGATGAATTTGATTATAGGCTTTGAGATTTTGAAAATCAAAAAATTGTGAGAAACATGGATGTCATATTCAATGAGAATTTTTTGTACAATGATCAGTTGCAGCAGCATGAGAAGAAAGAAAATGATTATGTAGTGTTGGATGATATACCAAACAATAATGTTCCAGTGGTATCTCATGCTTTGCAACAACAACAACAACAAATACCACAAACTCCAATGAATGTTAGATGATCTTCAAAGATAAGTAGACCTCTAGAAAGATTTTCTCCCTCTTTGTATTCTATTTTATTAACTGATGTTGGTGAACTGAAATGTTATGATAAAGTTATGTAAGTGGATACCCAAGTTCAGTGGGAGCATGGAATGGAAGAAGAAATGGATTCCTGCCTAAAAAATTAGACTTGGGAATTATGCAAGTTGCCTACAGGTAAGAAGGTTTTACCAAAAAAATGGGTTTATAGGCTAAAAGAGGAGGATGGAGGTAAGAAAAGATTTAAAGTCAGATTAGTTGTAAAGGGATTTGCACAGAAAAAGGGTATTGATTTTGATGAAATATTTTCTCTTGTTGTTAAAATGACTTCTATTCGTACTGTTATAAGTATTGTGGTTACTGAAGATTTTCATTTAGAAAAAATTGATGTTAAAACAACCTTTTTACATGGTGATTTGGAAGAGGAAATATATATGGAACAACCACAAGGATTTGAGGTCAAAGGTAAGGAGAACTTCTGTGCAGATTGAAGAAAAGTCTATATGGCTTGAAGCAAGCACCTCGACAATGGTATATTAAATTTGATAGTTTTATGGCTGAGCAAGGCTACAGTTAGTGTAATTTAGGCCATTTTGCTTGTTTTAAGAGGTTAGATGATGATAGCTACATTATCTTATGTTTATATGTTGATATTCTTGTAGCGGGGTCTAAAATCTAGATTACATAAGGGAGTTAAAACAACAGTTAGAAAATTCATTTGCTATGAAGGATTTGGGGGCAGCAAAGCAAATCCTTGGTATGAACATTACAAGAGATAGAAAAAATAGAAAAAAAATTATCTCAGGGTGATTATGTTGAAAAGGTGTTACAAAGATTTTATATGGAGAATGCAAAAGTTGTCAACACGCCTTTGCCCAGTCATGTTAAATTGACTAAGGATATGTGTCCAAAGACACAAGAGGAGGTAGAAAAAATGTTCAAGGTACCATATGCTTCAGTTGTAGGTAGTTTAATGTACACCATGGTATGCACAAGACCAGATATTGCACATGTTGTAGGAGTTGTTAGAAGGTATATGAGTCATCTCGATGTTGAGCATTGGAATATGGTAAAATGGATTCTCAGGTACTTAAGAGGTACATCCAATAAATTTTTATGTTTTGGGGGCTCTAATATTGATTTCAAAGGCTATGTTGACTCAAATTTAGCAAGAGATATAGATACCAGGCGAAGTACCACAGGTTATGTATTTACAATTGGTGGGATAGCAATGAGTTGGTTTTCTTAGTTGCAAAAGGTGGTTGATTTATCTACCACAGAGGTAGAGTATGTTGTTGCAACAAAGGTGGAAAAGGAGATGATATGGCTACAACTTTTCATGGAAGAGTTGGGAAAACAATAGGCTAAAAATTACTTGTTTATAGATAGCAAGAGTGTTATACATCTTGCAAAGAATTTATCCTTCCATTCTAAAACAAAACACATACAGTTGAGATATCATTTCATTCAGTCAGTGTTGGAGGATGGACGGGTCAAGCTAGACAAGATACATACAAATTCCAATCTAGGGGATATGTTTACGAAGGAAATGACACGGGAGAATATGAGCTCCTCTTTAGCTTTAGTTGGCCTTCAAGGTTGAATTCAAGTATAATAGAGCAGCGGGGTCTAAGGTGGTTATTTCCAGTGGGAGTTGTAAGAGTAGTGGTGTCATCCAAGATCAGTCTCCAAGGGGGAGAATTGTTTGGTATGGAGTCTAATTAGTCTCCAAGTGGGAGATTGTTGTTGTATGTGGTGACTGATCATGCTATATTGTACACGTGGCATGTATCCTTGCCGGGGTTTTTTCTCATTTTTTTGCATCATCACCAAAAAAAGAAAAATACCAAAAAGAAAAAAATTGACTTTGTAAAAACCCTAATTTTGGAAGCTTCTAAAAAGCTTGTTATAAGCAGTTTGGATGGGGTTTGTAGTATGGCATTATTAGCAAGATTGTAATATGTTTTATACTGGATAATAAAATCATTGGATGGCTATGGTTTTGTGGATGTAGCCCAGATTGGGTGAACCACATTAAATTCTTTGTGTTGTCTTGTTTCTACTATAATTTTCTATGTTTTATTTCCCTGCTTTATTGATCAAATTTTCATTTAATTGTTAGATATCTTCTTTCTAACCCTTATAGGAACTTTTAGTATTAGTTTCATAGTTAACTTCCCTTTTAGTTGATCAAATGCCTCCTAACATTTTTTTGACCAATCAAATATTTTTCCTTTCCTTTGTAGAGAAGTAATGGGATAGAAAATCCTTGAAAAGTTAGCTACAAACTTTCTATGATAAACTACCCAACCCATGAAAATATGTACTTATGTAAATTTTTCAATGTAGGCCACTCCAAAATGGCTTTGATATTCATTGGATCTACTACAATTCCCTCAGTTAAAATTACATGACCTAGGTACTGTAATTATTTTTGTTCAAGAAAGTATACTTTGAGAACTTACCATATAGTTTCGATCTGAGAATAAACTTCTATGTCTAAGGATCCTGATTTGACATATGTTTAGATTTGGCAATAGATAGACTCTAAAAAATGCATAGCATTTTAAAAAAAAATTGTAATATGGGAAAACACAATTTTGTATGCGATTTCATATTTTTTAAGTAGGATAATGTAGTCCAAATGTAATCTTTCTATTGCCAAATGTAGTAATTAACCAATCCTAATTTGAAAAATTTGGAAATTATTCTTGTTTCTATCTTTTTGATATGACAACAAGAATGTAAATTTTAACTTTTTCAACACAACATGCATGCACAAATTCAAACACTTTCATCTTGTTTTTAGACTTTATTATGAATTAATGTAGATTTTTCAATGCAATAATGAATGACATCTACCTTTCTTCAACATAAATTAACTATTTTTATCTTTTGAATGGAAGTTGCTACACAAGTTTTGGAATTTTCAATACTTTTTATGAAAAATATGTATGCACAAATGATAAACCCACACAACCTAAGATTGTACTCAAATTTTAAAATGATATGCTTCAGATTTCAAAATATTTTAAACTACACAAATTTTAGGTTCACCAATGTGTGTTATTGGAAAAATGGATCTACGACCTAAATTACTCTAGTTCCAATATTAAAAAGGGAAAGCCTGGAATGACTAAAATTGGTCTCAAACACCTACTTGGCTACAAATCTCAATGGAAGAGCCAGAATGGTGGATTAGGGTTTTAGTCCCTTGAGGATTTTTGTGTGGGTGAATAATTGATTATTAATTTACTTCATTTGATTGATATATTTAGGTTAACTATGACAATGTAGAAAACAAAGTTGATTTCTGGAAAAACATAGAACTAAGAAATAGAAAGAGATTTCAAAATAATAGAGTGAAAACACAGAGGAGCCTAGTATATAAATTTGGTCTTGAAATAGTTGGATAGTGGCATTGGGCATCCTAGACTGGGAATAAGCCACTCAAAATCAGACTTCAACCTCCCATTGCTACTAGTCTATGGGTTCTCCTTTTTCCTCACTTTCAAAACTCTCTTTTTGTTGTTGATAAAATTCACTTTCCTTGACTTTCTGACTTGTAGGACTTGAATGCTTGAATGAGAAATTAGGTCTTCAATCATCCTCCAATTTACTTCAAATATGTAACCTACACATGTGAAAGAGGGGGAAGGGTAGCGTCGTATAGGATCTTTCCTAATTCAAACCCTATTTTGGTATTTCTGCCTCCACAATGGCTATGATGATGTAAAAGAAAGATTAATCTAGGTTAGAGAGAGCCTAAATGATAAATAAGTGATAAATTGACAATTTATACAACTCACCATTGAAGTCAATGTACTCATCACCTTGAAGGATAATTTTATGGTTGATTTGAAGTCCTACAAGTGTTAGTACTCACAAAATAATTAGACAAAAAACATGAACAAACTCATATGAAAACATGGTTTATGGCTAACATGATGCTCGACTAAAATAATGTTGTTAATGTAATTCTACTATTTTTGCTATTGACTGCTCAATTGCTCAATTAATTACCTTATGATTTTTCCCTTCAAAGTTGTTAGGAGTAAAACTGTGAAAATGAATTGAATTTATATGTGATTCTTTAATTTTATGAAAATCAAATACCAATATCTGAAAAAATGATTTTAGATTTTTAAATATTAAAATGTTGACACTGACATATTTCAAATTTAGCCAAAATGGGTTGGATAAGGGTGTTGGGAGCCCTAGCCTAGACCTATCCTTTCATGACCTTAATTCATGAAAAATTATTCTTAAATGTTTATTTCAATTTCCACTTCTGATTTTTCAAATATTATTATAAAACAAGAAAATAAAAAGTATAATTGGGTGCAAGCACATAGGGGGAGCTAAACCTAGTGTGAAATTATCAACAGAGTTAATTTTTTATGCTACAAAATCTAACATAATGACCATAAAATTTAAGAAGATAATTAAAGAAATTCATGAGCTTCAAAGGGATTATAATTTGGAGCCAAGATATGCTTGGAAACATGAAGAATCACTTAGTGATTTAAGAAGTCCTATTATCATGCAAATTTAGCATGGTGATAACACTTGGGAGAAACATCAAGAGTGTCATCTTATTAGGATAGAAAAGAAAAAATTTCATGATGATAGATTTTTTATTTTGGATGGAAAATTATCTTTTGATAATCTAATTTTTGAGACACTTCTTGATTCAAGAAACACATATGGTGACAATATCAGGATATGAGATCCATGTTATTTTTTGGGATACCTAATACTAAATTTCAAATTGGAGCAGGTAAGTAAATTTTATGCTACTAGCATGATGAGGTATGCTCATCTTTTTTATTTCAACTCATATGCAAATAATTTTTTCATATATTTTCTATGACACATACGAGTGAGATAAATAAGAGATTTCATAAAACACTCTAGTATGAAGTGCTCTATTTTATAAATGAAGAATCTAGACCTTGTAGGTATCTCACCTTAGCTCTTTAGGGTGGCTATTATGCTAGGCTAGAGAAAAATAAAATAAAGACTTGGCATATTAGTATTCCATTGTTAATTAGAGTGGTACACTAAAAGCATGATGTTGAATTCTTGATATTGATTTGGCATCTTGGAATCACATTGAGTTTTATCCTAGATTATTTTGTAGTATCAGTGATTGAGTTATTATTTCTTAAGGACAAGTGATTCAATGAGGAAAGACTATACTATCCCCTTTTATAGCCTTTTTGACATCTTTGAAAGCTACAAATTTCTTGGAGATTACCATCCTTATCAAAATGGATTTTAGTTAATAGTGTTTTATTTAGAGGATCGAGATGAGTCCATTAACACTTTTTAGGGTAGCTTCATTATTTTGGGTGCATTCCTAACTTCTTGGAGAAATATTATATTTTAGAAAGTTTTTTTTGTTAATTTGGATATCTAGTGAACTTAGAAGTATGTTGGAACATTCATAATTCACCTTCTAGCTATTTTTAATATATTCTTCAATTTTGGGTGGATGTGTAGAAAAGAATTAATATTTAAGTTGTCAAAAGGTGAATTAAAAGACAATTTATATTAATTATTTATAAAGAAAAATTTTAAATGACTAAAGTGTTGAAAAGTAAATAATTCGATAAATTTAATTATTTGGAGTTGAAGATTTATTATTACAAAGAATTTAAATTTTTAATTTTTTATTATTTTTAACAATTTTTATAAAATGGAAATTAGAGGAGAAGAAATTTATTCTATATATTTTATTAGATCTCAAGTGTTTGATATTTGAGGTTGAAGGTGTACATAAATAGGAGTGAAGGAGGCACCTGACTTCCATGAAATGAGGATAGGACTCCTCATTCATAGAGTGGCAGTGAGTTTCCTACCAAAAACATAGGAAGAGGTGTTGAAAGTGAGAAAAAACCTCTCAAGACACCTATCAGTTACATTGACACCTCATGTGAGAAGAAGTCAATGGGACACCTAAGTAGGCTTAAATCCTAAGTTTATGCATATATAAAAATATATACACTAACACCCACCCTTAAGCATAGCTTAGGTGGGAATGAAAGAAATGGGTCTCGACTACTAGCCTGGTAAGGACCCATGTACAATGAAATATTTGTAAATACATAGTAAGATAGAAAACCCAGTGGGAAAAACCATCCTCCAAAAAGAGAGAAGATGAGGAGAAGACTAGAAAGCCCCTTAAGGATGATGCTACTATTGATGTAGACCACACACCAAGAAGAGCTTGTAGATGAATGAACTTTATCTCAATAAAGTGTTCGGTGAAGATGTCAGCAACGTGTATTGAAGACTGCCAAAAGACTAAGTCGATGATCTATCCATGAATAAGATCTTGAAGATAATGCATATCACTGTGTTTGGTCTGTTGTCACAATAGATGATTGTAGGTTACATGGAAGGAATACCAAACTCAGAAAGAATTCCCTAAAGCCATATAGCCTTAGTATTTGAGTTAATAGCCCCCCTTAATGTTGCATTTTTGGATGATATATCAATAGCATTCTACCTCTTCCTAGTCCAACTGATAAGACGTGAATCAAGTGAAAACCTATAACCTGAAGTGGACTTGTGATTCTTAGTATCACTAGCCCAATCTAAATCTATAAAACCAACCAAGTCAATTGATGAACCAACTATAACGCCCGTCGTGCAAACCCCAAAGGACAAAACAATGCACACATTTTTTTTTTAAATAATACAAAGTAAACATATAATGAACCATTAACCATAATCACATTATATGATAACATCATATCATCAAGTCCTTTGTGGCACGCGAGGTCACATCACATAAAACCAACTCATAACAAAAATACACATAAGGCTAAGTAACTTAACTAATCTAACATCCATCATAAACATAACAATATCCATTTACAAAAGATGACATACGTATATCCAAAAGCATAAGTATAGATACATCACATGATGCAACCCATAATAAATCTCATAAATCATGAATTGTTACAAGGGTGCATTCACAATACATCATCTTTTAATACATTACATGTTGATAATAAATGAAATACAATAAAACATCCCATACATGTGGGATAAATACATAGTACAAATAATGTTTGAAATACAAGATGAATATTTGGTACAAGCTCCATCTAAAGAATACTGTGAAGAACGAACGTTGATGGGGAACCCAACGGGTGCGGAAAATGTTCCACTCGACCATGTGGGTTTTAGAAAAACCCACCTCTAGTGCTCAGAGGTCACAAGGAAGTAACCATGACCAAGAATGCCACAAGACTAACTCCAACAAGAATATCATAGCACAATAACTCCAATAGCGACAACAAAAGATTACATAGATCATAAACAACAACAACCAAGAATCAAGCATAATAAACATAAAGCCATAAAACTCATCATAGATAAATCAAAGGAAAAAACCATAATCACTTGCCAAGTAAATCCAAAACAACAATCAAAACATACTTGCCAAGTAAATCCAAGACAACAATCATAACACACTTGCGAAGTAAATCCAAGATAACAATCATAACACACTTGCCAAGTAGATCCAAGACAACAATCATAACACACTTCCAAGTAGATCCAAGACAACAATCATAACACACTTTCAGAGGCAACCAAGAAAGCAAAGCATAAGGGCAACTAGTGGAGAGTGTCATCACATAGCCTACATGGGTTATCCTGGCCCTTCCTCCAACATGAGGCATCAGCCCCCATCTACGGTTATCCTGGCCCTTCCTCCTACTTGAGGTGTCGGCCCAATAGGGTGACTCATGTAGAGCCGTTAATCTCGCCTGAGGGCAAGGTAACGACTTTACCAACCACGGCCTTCTCAGTCTACCATTAGTCTATGATAGCCCTAATGAATAGATGAGGTATCCAAGATTATCTTATTATTTTATTACTACCCATCCCCCTAAGTTCTATTATTAGGTTTTCACTTGTTAATCTAACTCTTACGTGGGTTATCTTGAGCCCTTCCTCCTATTTGAGGCATTAGCCCCCATGAAGAGCCACTCTCCCTAGAGACCCAAAAACATAATCAAAAGCAAGGGTTGTACCATAAAGAACAAGGAATTAAGTCACAATAGATGACATGCGAGGCATTACCCATCTCGCTAAAACCACACAAAAAGAGTCTCAACAAAATCTCGTAAAACCCTCTCAGAATAAGAATACAATAACTTGCTACATCAGTAGCACATAAAATGAGGAATATCAACCAACAATAAAATCAAGCCTCTAGAAGCCTAAGGTTCACAATATCCATAAACGAGTTTCTAAACCAAACTGGGTTCCCACATCGGTAACACTAAAGCAATAAAATAACAATAAAGAAAAATAATCAAATCAATTTTACTAGATTCCACAATGCAAGTTAACATGACGGTATCCACACATGGATATTGAAAAACAACTCTAAATACCACAATTTGTTATATTCTGCTCGCAATTAAACAATCTAACCAAAATCCATTTTCGAGGAAATAATTTTGAAAAAAAAACATAATGATTTTTCCAATTTCCAAGAATAATTTCAAATAATAATAATAACTTCAAAAAAGGTAACTTTATATCTATATAATTATATCTTATATATATATATACATAATATAATTATATATATACAAATAAAACATATATATATATTCACATTCTGGTTAAAATATTTTATCCAATTATAATATCTAGATTACTACAAAATATAAAAATAAATATAAATATATATATATATATATTTCTATATATAAATATATATTTAAAAAAAAAAAACAATTAAATAAAAATCCCACACACAAGCCACTACCGCCAGTCCTTGTGACTACACACAGTAGTCCACAAACTGTTGTCGTAGCCCACAGGCTAGCGAAGGGGAGAGGGGAAGGGTATGGTCAGCGCCGTCCTTCCCTTCAACCCTTAAATTGTTTTTATTTATTTATTTTTTAAAAATATTTCAAACCATGAAATCTCTGTACATGTTAGCCCAAGGAAAAAAAAATTGAAATAAATAAATTACTAGGTATATATATATATATTTATATATATATACTCTATATATATATATATATATATATATATATATATATATATATATATATATATATATATATATATATATATATATATATATATAATGTATAGATGTCAAACAAAATATAATCTATTATGTAGTATAGTCACTATACAATATATATGATATATATATATATATATATATATATGTATATATGTATATACATCTTTTCATAAGTGTGTGTGTATATATATAGATATATATATATCCAAAAATCCATTTATTTCAAAGGGGAAATAGTTTTTCCATAACAAATCATAAACATACTGGACATTTTCAGAGACCCAATTAAATTTCTTCCATTTGCTTGCAACCCAGAAAGTTTCTAAAAGTTTAGAAGAATTTTCTTTCATAGAAAACACATTTATGTTTGCTAATTCAAAAAAATAAAGAAATAAGAAAATGGAACCTGGAGTCCCACACTCACTGAAGACTTGATGAAATTTTTTCTTGATCCCAAATAGCCTTTTCGAAGAGCTCCCCTTTCTTCCTTCAGAAATTCTCCACCAGATTTCCTTGATCAATTTTCTAATCTAATATTTTAATTCAAAAGAGCCTCTCCTCCAGAAAAATGAAAGAGTGAAACAATTAAAAGAAAAACCAGAGAGGATCCAATTTTTTGAGAACTCTTTTTTTTTGTGTTTAACTTTTGTCAATTTTCCCGTCCATGAAAATCTCTCAATTTTTCTATTAAATAAAAAGATATCTTTCTCTTTTTCGAAAACTCCAAAAATCATAATTAAAAGAAGCTTTCTATTTCATTACCAACTTTTCAGGCAAAAACTCAACTTTCATTGGTCCTTTTCTTGTTTTCTTTCTTTTCTTGATTTTTTTCTCTATTTAACAACAATTTTTGTTTTAATTTTGATTTTGCAAGTTTTACTTGCAATTCACACAATTTAATTTATTTAATTAATTGATTTCATTAATTATCCCCAACATGCTATTTTAATTAATTTATCAAAACACCAATTTTAAATAATTTAATTTACACCATTCAATAATTTACATGGCTTTTTAATATAAGGCTTTTATAATTTAATGTAAACTATTCCAATACTATTATTAACATTTATAAAAATTATTTAATGATATAAATGACATCATACTACACACCAACATAAAATCAATATCAAAAGTACACTCACACAAAACCACTATAATAAAATGCAACAATGACAAAGGTCAAAGACACACAATACCACAAAACATAAAACAAGTTGGCAACTTGGGACGGGGTGACTTCCTTGTCATCTATGTTTCAACTTCATTCCCATTGGGTTAAATTTATGCTCACCGTATCCTGCCAAAGCAGGTGGAATCGAGACTCTGTTCCTGCAATTCCTTCATACAAACAAGGTGTGTACCACATGTATATATATATAATCAAATACATCACATCATGAGAAGGAATTGCAGTGTAGCAGGGAACTCGTAAATGAGTGGTGCTACACTGTCCCCTCACCAAGACTATAATAACAATTACAAAATCAAATATAAAGTAACATCGCTAACTAAACTGATCACATCATATCAACATAAAATGATTACTAATCCACTGCATCACAATATACTACTAAAATCAAATTAAACATCACCAAACCATAATGTAACCATAATGTCATATCATAATATCCATGTCATTAAATAAAGTAGCATAATCATCAAGCAGTCTGAACTATCCAATCCACCAACTAACCAATAAATAGTAACTATCAAAGTCTCAAAGTATCAAGCAAAACCATAGAAAAATAACAAGTCCAATAGCAACATGAGGGGTATTACACCAACTCTGTAATGAATCCTAAACGTAAGAGTACCATGAAGGTAATGAAGTATCCTCTTAGTTGCTTTCCAATATAACTCATGAGGTTCCTACATAAATCTCAAAACCATGCCTACTGCATAGCAAATGTTTGGACTAGTATGAGTCAAGTATATAAGACTACCAACAAGTTGCTAATACAATGTAGCATCAACCAATGAGTACAAGAAGTCTCAAGCTTGACTCTAGATAGAAAAGGAGTTGAAGATGGTTTGCAAGCAGTCATGTCAAACCATGCAAGTAGATCAAGAGTATACTTAGGTTATACAAGAGTAATCCCTAAAGTTGATGGGTATGTGTAGGATCATGATGGGCCAAAAAGTGGCGATATGATGGGTATGTGGCTAAAGACTTTCTTTTTACCCAAAATTGATGAAATGAAAAAGGTTTTTAAAGGAGATTCTCGGCCTTCCACCAATATAAATTATGCTTTACTTTGAATTTAATAAATAATTATTATTCATTTTCTATTTGATTTATGACTAAAGTCCTGATTGATAAGCTGATTGAAAAAAATCTATAGCTTTCAAATGGTACCACATTTTTTGAATTTGAAACATGCATCACATTCTATTCTTCACATATATAAGATTAAAGTAAAAATAAAAAATTCATGAAGTTTTGACCAAGTTAAGGTGGTCAGACATACGAGTTTTTATATTTTTTAAAAATTGTAATAAAAATTCATAATTAATTATTTACTTAAAAAATTACAAAAAATATGAATCACATCGGGACATGAGTCCTCTACTTATATCTAAAATCTTATAAAAAAATATTATCATTTTATTGTGGTTAGGGTGGTCAGATAGACACCGACTTCTTATTTTTCCCCAAATTTAAGTATTACTGCATTGAAATTTCAAATTTTCACCAAATAGATTTTTTTTAAAATAAATATAGTAGTTTAGAAACTACATTTGATTTTCTATAGATTCTATTCTTACATATTTTTGAAATAATATAGATAACTTATTCAAATTTTTTCGTCAAGTTGCCTAACTCTAATTTTTCTAAATTTTTTGTCACTTAAGGGCCTATTTTTTCCATGATGAACCTGCACATACCCGAATTATGAAATCTAAATGCCAAGGAAGTAGTGTAATAAACCAAAGTCTCTCATCTCAAATCTATGTTGAAGTGATGCCTTCACTACTAAAATGGAAAATGAAGTACTCATGGTAATCAAAAGATCATCAACATATAGAACTAGTATCAAAATTGAATCATCTAGCTAGATACACATTAGGAGGTAAATAACATCTAGTAAAACTTGGAGATAGGAGGTGAAACCTCAGAAATAGTGTTCCACCTTTTGGGAGATGGAACACTATCCTAGATTTTTTGCTTATTTCACATAGTTTCATCCTAGAGTTTCATAAGCAATCAAGAGTACTTCACAAAGAGCATTCAAAAGCATTCAAGAGTATTTCTAAGGCATTCAAGGGTAGATTTATAGAAGATTATTGAAGCAATCAAGATGTCTCAAAATTACAATACTACAAGATGACATCATATCTAGGATAATAAATTCTATGAAGAATTTGATTTAAATTAGGACTTGGTTAAAGTGAGACTCATACACCAATTGTGGCATATGAGTCCTAGTGGCTTAAACACAGGACACAAAATCCAAGAAGTGTCTTGTTTAATGTGAAATTCAAAATCAAGTCCTAAGACCTAGGTGGGATTCATATGCCCAAGGTGGAGTATGAGTCCCAAATCACTAGATCTAGAACACATGACCCAAAACATTGAATTATGATTGGTTATTTGATAAGTTTTGCGATTATCCATGAAAAGATGCAATTAATAAGGCTTGTGGATGCAAAATAGGACCAAATAAGGCATAAATAACCCCACTTAATTAATAAAGCTCTAGATTAGTGTGAAAGTGTAAGGATACACTTTACAACACCCTAAATAAGGCACAATTAGGTTCATTTTATCATTAATTATTCATTCCCAAATTAAGTGTGAAAAAGGGTTACTTTTTTCTACACTACAAGAGGTAGGAATTCATCTTGGCATATGAAGCCCTAGGAGCTTGTTTGAGGCCATATAGAGATTTCCTAAGTCTACAAACTAAGGATGAATCATGAAAAAACCCTAGTGGTTGCTCCATGTAGATTTCCTCCTTAAAGTTTCCATGAAGAAATGCACTCTTCAAATCCATCTAATGTACAACCCATCCATATGTTGCATTTATAGCTAGTTTGACTCGAATATAAGTCATCTTAGCAGCTAGTGTAAAGTTTCTATATAGTCAATGCCTACAACCTATGAAAACATTTTGGCAACCAACCATGCTTTCTACTTATCAATTGACCCATTTGCTATAAATTTAGTTTGATATATCCATCTACATCAAACTATCTTCCTTCCCTTAGTAAGTGAAGTCAGATCCCAAACTATGTGATTTCTAATCAAGGAATGATATTCCTCATCCATAGCAATATCCCACTTAGGTATGTCAAATTCCTCTCTAAATGTCTAACTGAAGCAAAGAAGGCATGTGCCCCCCTAAAAATCTACCTGAATCTATCTGTCATCTATTGGATCTTGTACCCTTGTATCTTCCTTGTGTAAAGTGTGAGATGTGAGTGAGTTTGGTGCAAAAATATCAATTTCTAATGAAATCCTTGAACTAGATGAAGATGAACCCTCATCACTGTCATCACTGTGAAAACTGGAAGAAGAAGACACTACACTAGGAATCTACTGAGAATGATTTAAATCATTAGTACTTGTAAGTGTGGAATAAGTAATGAATAAAATAAAAACACTTCTTAATGAAACATTATCTCAAGAGAATCAACAATTAAACTAATTAAAATATAGGAAAACTCTTGAAAGCATCTCATTGTTCCCTATCTCTAAATATTTATTAAATCACAGAGGGCTCTCAGATTTGGTTAGCACTGCGACTGTTAAAATGCCAATCTACAGAATGGGATGATTATAATTATGATGCTAAAGTTGTATGATTCTATTTCTAAGTTCAATGATGAAATCCTCCTGATGCAAATGACATAAAAAGCTAAATGAAGCTACTATAAACTATGATGAATCTAAATGGAATGCCATGATAATGATTCTACTGATTGCTATTGCTAAATGCTTGAATGCTTGGTATGCTATTTCTACAGAGTAAGATTGCACAAAGTTGGGATCCATTTCCTGTGGAGAAAGGTTGTATATATAGATTTCTCGGTAGCATCCTGTGATGTGACAACAAGGAAAAGGTTAGGAAATTTGATCTGGAGGATTCAATGGTGAAGGATGAAGAAGCTTGAGTTGATCATGGGGATTGTTCCTCCCTAGAAAAACATCTTTCTAGAGGATAGGAAGAATCAAAGGAAGGAGATTGACAAATTGATTTCCAACTTATTCTCCAATTTGTCTCCAGTTTGTCTCCATAGCTTTCTCGTGAATGCTAGTTGAATTAAATTAGATGTTTTATATCTGATTTGGTAGGTAAAATATGATGAGCTGTAGAAATATGAATATATTTGAATATTTGGATTTATTCAAATTTAGGAAGAAATAAGATATTAAATTTAATAAATCAAACTATAGAAGTCTATTTATTAAATTAAAAATGGAAGAAATGAATAATTAAATGAAACAAAGTATGTGAACTTTTTTATTAAATTAAGATGAAATAATAGAAGAATTAGAAGAATTAAAATGTGAACTATATAAATAAATATTTCTATTTATTCAATAGTAGAGGAATTTAAGGTTAATTAATCAAATAAATCATATTTAATTAATTATATTATCTAGACCATTTTTAGGTGTATACATTTTTCCCCTCTTTGAAGTGATGTGTTTACGCATTGCTTCAAAGAAATTTTTTCTACTACTACTACTAGTATCGACTAAAAAAAATTTAGTATGCCCCAGACGTTGATTTTTAGGTGATGATGAATATATGCCACCGAGGGAGATAAATTGATGAAATTTTGATTTTTGTAGATTTTTTTGGAATTTTTCAAATTTTTTTGATTTCATGATGATTTGATGAAGATTTGATATTGAAATAATTTATCTTTCGACAAAGAATGTAGAAATTTCCCCTATGATGAAATAATGAATTAAGCCCCGTAAATAAAAATAATAAACCCCATATAATCCCACCTTAATTAACCTATAAAAGGTCCAAAAAGGTGAGTTTGTAACTCATTTGTGCATTTGAGTTTAAAAAATTGTGAGAGAGTGATTTGGAGCAATTTGGAGCAAGATGATGATTCCTTACCACACTCACTGGTTCGAGCACATGCATCGACACAACCACCTGGCCACCTACGAACCTCCGGTATGTACCCATGAACCTCTTTGTTATTCATGTTTTCTCATTTTTCATGCCTATTTTTGGATTTATTGTTTTTTTATTCTTTTAGCACATCCAAGCCCCATAGTAGCACTTTGACTTTGTGTTTTAGCACTTTCAATGAAATAGTGCTTAGGATAGATTTTGTAGCACTTTGATAGGTTAATTTAGCACCTTTAATGTTTTTGCACTTTGAATAGATGTTTTAATGCTTTACCTAGTTCAGCACATTGACCCTATAGATTAGCGCTTTGACCCCCCCAAATACCGCATCCACTGAAATGGCACTTTGATGTCATGAAATGGCACATTTGCCTCCTAAAATGGTGCATATGATGAATTAGAGCTTTCAGTGCTTTTTTTAGTGCATAGAGTTTTTTAATGGTGCTTTCGATATTGTGGTGCATAAAAACACTGTTTTAGCGCATTCAAGTCAGAATGATGTAGTTTGTCAATTTAATCCTTGATTTTGTCGATTTCAATCATGTCAGCCATTGGTTTGATATGATTGATGATCCCAAAAAATTAAAGGATGTACAACCTCATGATAGGTGAGGTTTGATGATTGTTTGATGATAATTATCGTCATGATAGGCAAGGAATAATTATAGTTGGTCAAATATACCTCATGATAAGTGAGGTTGATTTGATGTTTTGACCTCATGATAGGTGAGGTTCAATGATGTTTTCTCACAAGATTTAATCAAAAGTCTTTCCAAGAGCTTATTAGATTTGATAAGATAATTGATGTTTGATAATTTGATAAAAAGTACTGACCTTCAATATTTCATGATGATAGGAGGCTTTGAAAAACCTTTAGATTTGAGAGCGGTTTCCCCAAACATTCAATTTGATACCATAGCTAGCACAGCGTGAGATGGTAGTTATTACATGTTGTGGTTTTTCTTCTTTATTAGATATTACCCAAACTAGAATTAATCGAGATCTCTTGACAACCTTAGCAGAGAGGTGGCATAGCGAGCATAATACTTTCCACTTTCCTACTGGCGAGATGACAGTCACCCCTAAGGATGTTTGGCAGATTCTAAGGATTCCCATTGTTGGTGACATTGTATTTTATGATCCTTTAGAGCAGAGTAGGATCGATGTTCTCCGCAGAGTATTTCAGGATGATACTATTTTTGGATATTGGATTCCATGGCATGAGATGGTGGATGCCTATGCCACTTTTCCTATAGTACTTGTTAGTTTCATTAAAGGGTTCCTTTGTCCTAATCATAGGTCAAAGGGACTTTCTATTGGTTGGGGTTGTGTGTTGGAGAGCATGATTGTGCATGGTACGAGGTATGCTTGGGGCATGTGTATGCTTTCCCATCTTCATCATGATTTGCATTTGGTTGTCTATCTTAGAGGTTGCAGTTTGTCATCAAGAATTACTCTACTATAGGTGTGGGTGTGCGAGCATATTGTTGTTACATGTCTAGTGATGGTGAGGCAGCAACCCGCCATGCAGCCATATGTGCATATATACGCTAGTTGACTTACTCATCCTATACTGGGTAAGTTGGATCATTGGAGGAGAGTATTGGATGATATAGAGGTTGTGACATGGCACCCCTAATTAGATTGGGAGCACTGGGATGATGAAAAAATTCAGTTGCCTTATCTTTATTAGTTGATGATACTGATTGGTCAGAATCATTGGGTTTTAGAGAGATTTTTGTTCAGACAAGTGCTCAAACAGTATGGTATTGTTCAGGGTATGCCTTAGGGTGTTTCCCATTATGATCGTCGATAGTTAGATTCTACAAAGTGGGGGTATGATCTTTCATATGATGCCATTGTTTAGGAGTTTTAGGTTCTACAGCCTCTAGTTTGGGAGATCCAACCTGATATTGTTGAGCCACCTGTTACAGCTGATTATGCAGAGTATGTGGTATTACATCCTTTTCCACAGATTACCATTCCTGATGAGCCTGCTCCACTGCCTGCTGAGGAGGAGGTTATTGTTGCACATGGTCATCGACAGAGGAGAGAGGAGGTTGGTGAGGAGGAGGTGGAGGATGTCGAGGGTAGTGGTGATGAGGAGGGAAGTGGGGATGAGGAGGGCAGCAGCGAGGATGAGAGTAGTGGAGAGGAGGAGGGATATGATAGTGGAGATGATGGAGGAGGTGGTGGTGGAGATGGTGCAGGTGGGTCAGGTGCAGGTGGGTTGGGTCCAACCATAGATGTGTAGGACTATATGATGCCTTATAAGAGGTAAGTAGTGGTCGCTTCTATAGAGTAGCGTGTGCAGATCAGTGTACCTTCCTAGCAGCAGTAGACACAAATTGCAAGCCTATAGGTGCAGGTGCAGACCTTATAGGGTTAGCTAGTTTAGGCCCGGGGTCTCTTATTGTAGACACAAACAAAAATACAGACACAAGACTAGTCTCATGCACAAGCTCTTGCTCAGGTACAGGGATAGCTGGCAGCAGCTCAAAGACAGATTGCTTCTTTGACAATCGAGAGAGATGCCACTAGATAGGCTATAGAGCAAGCACAGTTGATAGCCGAGAGGTTACAAAGATTGGTTGATGGTACATCTATAGCAGATCATATGAGAGAGGTTGTTCATTTAGGTTAGGAGGCAAAGTACTATAGAGGTAAATACTATGATGTTGTTCCCTTAGAGCAAAGAGTGAGTTATGTGTAATCTTGATCTGGCAGGTCCCAGTCAAGGACTATGAGTAGAGGTGTGACACAGCCCCTCCCGAGAGACCCGAGATATCCCAGTACATTTGGTGGTGGAGGGATTGGTCCCTAGATTCCTACACTATCTAGAGCTAGTAGGAAATAGCTTCATGATTGTATGTTCTGTTGTATTTTGAGATGTGATGTACACTCTGATTATTTTGATTCACAGCCATTTTTGATGATATATCTCTCTTCATTTCAGACATCATTGTATAGTTGACATTATGATTTGGAGATCTATATGATATGCAGTGGATTTTATCGATCTATTACATGCTCTATATGATTCTATGATGGATGCATTTAGTTTCTATGTTCTATATGCCATGTGAGGATCCTTATATTATGATGTTATGGATGTAGTTTATAATCATGATGACATGCTTATGATTTATGATGCTTACATGTGATTATGTGAATAATGATGATGTATAGATGCATGATGTATGCAGTATTTACATGGATCAAACTGATGTATGATGTGTACTTCAAAATTATATGATAATGTGCCTATATGCATGATAATGGATATGATGTTTTAATGGCATATGATGTGTGATGTAAATGAGATATGTGCACTTTATTCCTATGATATATTTTAAATGCACATACATGATGTAATGAATATAATTGTATGTCAAATGTATGATATATGATATGATGAATGGATGTACAATATTGAAATGTAATTACATGATATTGAGGATGTTTTTAATATTTTTTTCATGCAATTTTTATGATGTGTGATGAAATGATAAAATAAATGCTTTCCAGTGTATGTAATGAAAATGACTATGCATCTACATGATAATGATGATGTTTTTGTTAATGTAAAGTATACTCAATCCCCTATGAGAAAGATATCATCATTTTTGAATCCTTTACCAAATTTTGTAACTAACACTCTACAGATGTAAAACTATCATGAATGCAATCTATTTTACCATGCAAATCTACATGCAAACATTGGCATCTTAACAATCCATTTATTATGCTTTGTGTCATCATACAGCTTTAAAATGTTGAAAGTGAGCACAAGCATCAATGGTATAATTTAGACCATGATGACCTAAGTACTACTTCCATGATTTTTGATATTGCAAGTGAACACAAGCATCTAGGTATAATTAAACCGAGATGACCTAAGCATTTCTTGCATAAACAGACAAGAATCAATCACTTTCCTATGTTAATTTTGAATGTCATCAGTGATACTTTGTAGAGCACGTCTCATGATAATTCACATAATAATAATGATTAACTCACAGACAGCAAACAAAGAAAATACCATTCTCCTTCCTAGCTTCTCTAGTTCAATACATCATTGAGTTGCTCCAAAGAAATCATAACAAAGATCAAATTACAACTATCCAACCTTTTCTTAAAGTATTTCAACCATTATTCAGATTAGATTATCCATTTTGATTTGATTTTGATTTCAATTTTCTGATGTTTTTGTATTTTTCAAGATTTTGACCAAAAACCTAACCTAAAGACCTATCCTAGGGGCCTCGGGGGTTGATCAAAGATTAGCTTTGCCTATGTTATACATGTAGAGACCACATAGTTCGACTAGACGACATTGTTTTTCACTTTCTGAATAATTTTTGACCTACTTTTGGATTTTGATATGATATGGATGTTTGATGTGTTTCTGATGGTGATTGATGTTCAGTGTTGGGTTGCATTTTAATCATTATTTTTCTTTCATTTGTTCTGCTACTATTTTTCCATTTGTTTAAACTCAAATTTATTGCCCCCATGGAGGTCCTGATTTTTCCCCCAAGCTAGGGGGGGACATGACCACATTTCAATGATACAATAATGGACGAAAAAATGATAGTGAAAGTGAACAACAATGACATGCTCCTAATAGATGGAACTGTTGGTTTAAATTACAAGGAGTTCCTATTTCCAGGTTTCCACTACATGTTTTTATTGTACTTTTTAAATCTTTATGATTTTTTGTATTTTTCTCTTTTACGATTTTTTTATATTTTTCCTATCACCGAGATGCCTGTTTGCTAGGTTTTCATCAAGGTAACAATTTTCCAGAACTTGAACCATGCACTAGGTGATTCAAGTGTAGAAATTTCTAAGATGGATACTGTTGATAGGTTCATCGAATAGATCCCCTTTGGGTGTAGACAGTTAATAGGCCCCAGATCCATAAACTGATATGATGACTAAGGGACCTAGCTAGTTAGGTTCAAACTTCCCTTTCTTTTTTGTCTTGTTGATTTCTAGGGTTTCCCTTTAGAACCAAGTCACCAACCTGAAAGACTCTAGGCTTTACTCTGTGATTGTAGCTTTTGGACATCCTCTATTGATATGTCGTCAAATGGTTCACAGCTTGTTGACAACGTTCATCCAATAGTTCCAACTCTTGAAGTCTAGAGACCCTATAATCCTCATCTGTACACTTATAAAATTTGACTCAAAATCTGACAAAAGTTCATCAAAATTTTGACAAAATTTCATCAGAATTATTTCGTCGATTTTCTGACGAACTTTGAAACATCAAAATTTTGACCCAGCTGACGATGCTGGGTTAGAATTTCAACATTTCAATGTTCATCAAAAAATTGACCAAATAATTTTGATGAAAGTTCATCAAAATTCTAACGAACTTTTGTTGGATTTTGAGTCAAAATCTATCAGTGGTAATGATACCCTTTAGTGAGACACAAAGTGATGGAATCTCAACCCCAATGGGTAATATAGCCTTTGTTTCGTATAACAAAGCATATGGTACATAGCTCCTATAGGTGTTCTAATGTTGGTTTCGTATGCCCAAAGAGAAAGATTTAATTGAACATGCTAATCACGTCCAACATCATTTTAACCATTTTCTTTATAATTTTTAGAATTGTTTTGTTTGAGGCCTCTACTTGGCTATTTCCTTGAGGGTAGTACGGTGTTGAAAAATGATGTTGGATATGAAACTTCTCACACAGTTCTTGTACATCTTGATTTTAAAAGGTTGACCATTGTCTGAGACAATGGACTAGGGAATTCCATATATACAAATGAGGTAGTTCAGTATGAGAGACAAGATCTACTTTCCAGTGATTGTTGTTAAAGGAACTACTTCTATCCATTTTGTAAAGTACTATGTTGCTGTGATTATAAATTTGTACCCATTGGATGAAGATGGATTTATCTTTCCTACTAGGTCCAGTCCCCACTAACAAAAGGGCCATGTTGATGTAAATGGATACAATTCCTGCGTTGGTGCATGAATTAAGTTACCATGGATCTGACATTTTTGACATTTCTTAACAAACTAAAAGGACTCCTTCTCCATGTTCAACTAGTAATATCCCAAATGAAGGATTTTCTTTGCTAGGGTTAGTCCACTTGAATGAATTCCACAAATACCTTCGTGAACCTCATGTAAAGCTATCTTAGACTCATTATGTTCTAGACACCAAAGAAGAGTACCATCTAGACCTTGATGATAAAGTATGCCAGTGATTAAGGTATGTCATGTAGATTGGTAGATGTAATTATGTTTTTGGTGTCTTAAAAGATTGGGAGGGAGGATATTGTCCTTAAGGTAAGCATAGGTTTTTCCATAGATTAAGGATTCAACGTTGACTAATTGGAATATGGTTTGATAATCTAGATTATCATAAGAAGGGTTAGAGACTTGTTCTACCATAAACTCATAATGACCTCATTTTTCTAGTAACTGTAAAAGAGAAGCAATTGTCACCATAGCATCCCCAGATTTGTTTTCTACCCTTGGAATGTGTTCAAACTTTGATATCCACAAAGTAATTTTTGAGATCATCTATCATTTTCTTATATGGCATGAGCTTTTCATCCTTTGTCTTATTTGTCATTTACCTGATAGATGACTAGTTTTGAATCTCCATATACTTGTAGTTCTATGATTTTCCATTCAATTTCCACTTTGATGCCAATAATTAATGCCTCATACTCAACTACATTATTGGTACATGGAAACATAAGTCTATAGGACTTTGGGATGGTATGTCCTTGAGGTGTAACAAACAGAATTCATGCACCAAACCTTCACGTTGTGTGTATGACCCATCAAAATAAAGCCTCCATTGTTGTGTTGTTATAGTAAGAATGTTTGCATTAGGAAATTCAATTCTCATTGGTTGATTATCTGGTAACAAAGCTTCATCTAATTGATCAGCTATCACCTGGCCCTTGATGGCTCTTTGGTCTACATACTAGATGTCAAATTCACTTAAGATCATGACCCACTTTGCTAGTCTTCCTGTTAGACATGCCTTGCTGAGTAAATACTTTAAAGGATCAATCTTCGCTATGATTCTGACTATGTGGGTCAACATGTAATTTCACAACTATTGGGTAGCAAATACCATGTCCAAACAAGCTTTCTCAATGAGGGTTTAATTTATTTCATAACCATTCAAAGTCCTCATGATATAATAAATAGCTTGTTCCCATCCCTCAGGATCTTCCTATGCTAATTGAGCTCCTAAAGAAATGTCTATTGTTGTAATGTATAGCAATAATGGTCTCTCTTCTGTAGGTGGCATGATTATGGGAGGAAACATTAGATATTGCTTTATTTGATTGAAAGTTGTTTCACATTCTTTATCCCACTTGAAAAAGACATTCTTATCTAGTAGATGATTGAATGGATGACTTTTTTCTGATAATTGGGAGATAAATCTCCTAAATGATTGTAACCTACCTTGTAGAGACCATAGTTGACTGATATTCTTTAGTGGCAGCATTTCCATTATTGCTTTGACTTTAGCCAGATCCACTTCGATACCTTTTTATGAAACTATGTATCTGAGGAGCTTTGTCGATTTAACCCCAAACACACACTTCTTTGGATTTAATCTGACATTGAACTTCTTGAGTCTAGTAAATATTTTGCACAGGATCTCCAGATGTCCTTCTCTAGTATATGATTATTCTAATATATCATCCACGTAATCTTCCATACAAGTATGCATCATGTCATGGAAAATAGTGGTCATTGCCCACTGATATGTTACACCTGCATTTTTCAACCCAAAGGGCATGACATTCCAACAGAACATGCCCCAAGGATAGGTGAATGTTGTCTTCTCCTAATCTTCAGGTGCTATCTTGATTTGGTTATAACTTGAGAGGTCATCCATTAGCGACAACATGGCATGTCCTACTGTTAAATCCACAATAATGTCAATGTTTGGTAAAGGAAAATCATCCTTTGGACATGCCTTATTTAGATCTTTGAAATATGTGCATATTTTGATACTATTATCTAGTTTAGATATGGGTACAATACTTGAAATCCACTTAGCATAATCGATGGACCTAATGAATACTGCATCTAACAACTTTTTTAGCTCATCATTTACCATCAATACAATGTGGGGATGCATTTTCCTTAGTTTTTTCTTTACTGATTTGATTCTAGATGGTAGAGATAGATGATGCATCAGAAGATCTAAAGCTAGCCCTGGCATATTAGAGTAAGACCAAGCAAAGTTGATATGTCTCTCTTCAAAGAATTTAGTGAATTTGGGCTTCTCTATTTTTGTCATAGATGTTGCCAGATGTAGAATTTTTTCCTTTTCTATTGTGCCAAGATTGATAGATTATGTAGGTTCCACCAGCATTGATGATCTTTCATGATAATGTTCTAGAATGGTGTCAAATCTCCCATATTTCAGTGCCTCAGAGAAGTTTTAACTATTAGATGCATTCTTTATTTTTACCTTTTCATGATTATGTAGGCTCCACTAGCACTGATGATCTTTCATGATAATGTTCTGGAATGGTGTCAAATCTCCCATCTTTCAGTGCCTCAGAGAGGTTTTAACTGTTAGATGTGTTCTTTATTTTCGAGATCTAATGCTGCCATTAAATAGTTTTCACCATTAGATCCATTATTCATGTTTTCAATTTTGAAACTAGAAGATTTGGAACCCTCCTAATTTGAAGTATCGTTATGAGTTTTATGAGTAGAACTTGTGTCAAGTTCATCACAGCAAAGGAAATTTATGATAGCATCATCATTGGCAAAGATAGGTATATTGATAGGTTCAATTGGTTCCCAATCGATAAGTTCAAGATGCAATAAGGGTAGAAGGTCATCGGATTGCTCATGGTCAATGGTAGTAAAGGCTCTAACAATAATGTTGTCAAAATTTTCAGTGGTAATGTCAAGGTCTATGATATTACTCTCTTCCAAGTCATCTATCTCACTTGATATCTGTCCATCCTCACTTGAGTCATCGATATTTTGTGATCCAAATACAAGTGGTCTAGTCCCTTAACTTTGTCCCTCCTCACATGTGGGTGAATAATATTTTATAACATCAACCTGTATGTCCTTGTATGATATTTCTAATAAAGAATCCCACTCATACTCATTAGAATCTGATTCAGAGCTATCCCTCATTTGAAGGATCCTTTCAACAACTTCATGAGTGGTTTTTTCTTTTGTTTCTCCCTTATAACCCAGTCTTGTTTTGTCCTTTGATTGAAGTGTGAGAGGTTGAATGGGTTCTACAATTCCCTCTTTTCTTTTACCAATAGGTCCTTGTCCTGCATACCCCATTTTTTCTAAGATAGCTTTTCCATTTCCATATTGATCTATCTTTATGCTGATATATGTTGATGTTGATGCTTCTTCGACTTTGTAGAGCCAATTGAGAATGGCCTTGTCTTTTGATTCATCTTCTAGAGTACCTTATTTTACAAACCTTTCATCCAAAACCATGGTAGGTTATGATGATTGTTGTGTTTTTTTTTATGGCTGCCCATATGATTTTGGAGATGGCAGCAATTGTGGAAGACATAAAAATGGCTCAATGGAATATTCTCCCAAGCCCTTTTCTTTTAACTAGATCTTGTCTTTGAATTATTGTGATATAGTATTTAGTGGATCTACATTTTTTGAAGAAGTGGAGTCAGTAATAGTTGTTTCCTTTGACCAGTCCTTTTTCTCAACCCATTTGGATATAAAATTTAGTTGCTTTTCACCACTAGATGAACTAGAAGTGTTTGCTTCTCTATTATGGGGCACCAAAGTGTCTTGAGATTCCTTAAGCGTGTTACAAGTTTTGGGATTATTGTAGTCAACTGAAATAGTAACTTCCTGTCCATTGATAGGAATTTTGAAGCACTAATGATAGGTTGAAGGAACTTCCTGCATTTCCTGAATCCATGGATGTCCCAAGAGTATGTTATACATCAATTCTTTTTCTAACACTTGGAAAACTATATTCTTCACAGTTTGTCCTACTTGAATAGGCAACACAATCAACCCTTTAGAGGATCTCTCTTCTTCGTCATAGGCTTTTATTGTGATCTTCCTTCTGGATTCAATATCATTGTCAGAATAACCTAGTGCATAGATCATTTTTAAAGTGCAAATGTTTAAACGAGCTCCACTATCTATTAGGACATGTTTAACATGGTGTTGATGGATTTAAACTTCTATATGAAGGGTCAAATTGTGTGGGTGATTAAGTGATACATCATCTTGTTCGGAGAATGATAGACAATGAGGCATGGTTAAATGTCCCACCATAGCTTGAAATTGACAGACATTTAGATTATTGGGTATTGTGGTGGCGACAAGATCTTGTTCCAAAACCTCCTTATGGGATGGTGAGATTTTAAGGAATTCCAATATGGATATTTGTGTCTGTATTTTCTACAATTGATCAACTATGTTGTATTGATTTGAAGGGGGGGTAGTGGCCTTAACTCCTTTCAGTATTACTTTGGATTGCCCCCTTGTTGTCACATTTACTGGTTGGTAGTCTTGCTTTTCCCTTATTTTTATGACATTGATTTGATTGTCAAATGTGTCTATGTTCGGGATCACGTTTAGTGATACTATTTCATTGATGCTAATGTTATTAGTTTGATTATCAATGACATTATTTTTCTCAACCTCAAAAATAAAATGAATAGTGGTGTCATAAATGTAGTTTACATTTTTACCTTTACCATTTGCAGAAGAAGATTCTCCCTTTTCATAATTTGGTAAAGGATTTGTAAATGCACTATGATCATTATTGGTTTGATGTCCATCTACAAATAATTTCTTACTATCAATCAAATCTTGCGCTAGATGCTTCAACTACATACAATCATTTGTTTTATGTCCTTTTTTTTTATGAAAGATACAATAGCCAACATTGTTCCATGAAGATGGTTTCACTTTTGGTTCCCATTTTCTTGCTTCAGGTAAGGTGATAAGTTCATTTGCAATAATTTCTCTCATTGTCGATTCTAGTGTTTGTCCCAATGGTGTGAATCTTTGTTGATTTAATTGTCTTTGAAATGATTGTGGTTTAGATTCTCCATTGTTTGGGTTTTTGTTTCGATTGGCACCTTGATTGATGTTTTGGTCATTGTTTTTATTGGTATTTGCAGTACTTTCCATCAAATTAAATACTATTTTTTCATTTTGTGTGTCATTTGTTGCATCATTATTTCTAGTATTTCTATTATTTTTCCAAAACTTAGGTTTAGCATTATTTCCATAGTGATTTAAGGAATTTGTATTGTTTGATCCTTCATTGTAATGTTTTATCACTCCTCTTTTGACTAAGGCTTCTTCAATCTTGAGCCCATTTTCAATTACTTTTTCAAATGTAGATGGACATTGTAGTTCAAGCCTATAGATCATGTCATCAGTTAAGTTGTCAATGAATAGTTCCATTTTTTCTTCTTTAGGTATAGAACAACGTTACCAAGCAAACAATATTCACCATCGTTGTAGAAATGAGAGGAATGTTTCACCTTTATTTTGTCTCATGTTGTAAAGGTCTTTTATTGTTACCTCATGTTGAATATTGAAGGAGAATTGTGAGATAAATCTATTAACTAGTTCTTCAAAAGATCAAATTCCTGGTTGTAGTATAGAGAACCATTCCATACAGTGACCTCCTAAGCTCCTTGGAAATAACTTCATTAGATAAGTTTCCTCTTGTGCAAATTCTAAACTCATGGTTATGAATTGCCTCACATGGTCAATTGGATTTGTTTTGTCATTGTACTTGTCGTACTTGGGGAATTCACAATGTCTAGGAAATGGTATCATGTCCACACTAGGATCAAATGGATATGGACAAATGTCCTATAATGAGTACCTCTTTGTGGTTCCTTTTTGTATATCCTGAAGTTGTTGTAATTTTTACATTTGGCATGTTAGGGAAACCACTTGATCTGTGTTTTGTGTGTTGTGTGGTTTAGTTTCAACTACTCTAGGTGTTTCTTTTAATCGATTAATGTTAAAAATATTTTGGAAGTTTTGCACATAGTTCAACTAGCATCAAGAGGTATTTTTCAATATCTTGTTACAATACTTTTTCCATGAATTTGTGAAAATTTGGATCTTGTTGTGCATTTTGGATATCCTCTTATGTTTTGGATGAGTGTTAATGGATTGTAACAAAGTCAAATAGAATGATATATTCTATTGATGAGACCAAGTTAAAAATATGATTATTATGTTTCATTTCGTGATTGTAGGATGAGAAAATATCGATGATGAAACTTAACCTAATAACCAAGATTTGTGTTTGATAGTTGGACACCTTATAGTTGCAAGATCTAGGTTTAACTTGAAAGAGATTTGACTTGTAACATCCTATTTTTTTTAGGTTTAAGACACTGTCTAGATGGTGAAAATATTTGTCTGATAAAAACCTGAGTTTATGATGTCAATAGTCTGACAGAGGTCTCTAATAGCTCTTTGTTTTCCTGTTCTATGGATGCACTATTACAGAGAGCAGAAGAGCTAAAACAGATTATGGATGCACTAAAAGATATGGTAAATGCATTGTCAAACAAGGTATATGCACTAAAACAGACAGTAGATGCACCAAAATGTATAGTAATTTCTAACATTGATGAGTTTTGATGACAGATTGTAGATGCGCTATAAGATTTGTTAGATGCATTGCAACAGACTATGAATGTGCTATTTGAACAACAGATTCACTAAAATACAAGGTGTATGCTCGAAAGTATCTGGTAGATGCACTATTTTGGGACTTCTTAGTGTTGTCTGGTTTTTCTCAGTAAAGGGGCTGATTGTTGGGTGTAATTTTTGGATTTTGGGGTATTTTGACAGGATATATTTGCTAGTAAATCTCTAATTTTTTATGACAAGCCTAATGTTTCCAAGGTTTTTCTTCTCTATTGTAAGAATTGATCTGACTTGTTGGAATATTGTATTGTTGTTTGTGGGATGAAAGACTGACAAATGGGTTGACTATGATTATGTTTTTGTGAAAGAGCTCTACTTTGAAAATAAGCTTGTGAACATAAAGGTTCTAAGGAAAAATAATTAGTATATCCTCTAGAAAAGTTGTGATACCTATGGATAAAATTTTGATGTTTAAGCAAGATTTTTCGACTTTGATATAAGAAGTGTCTCTTTTCCAAAACTATTTTGTAGCTAAGTTTCTTCTTTGGTTTCTTAACTCTTTTTGTGAGGGATTTCTTGACAAATGTTGTTAATTTCCAATCCCTAGTCATAAATTTTCATAGGTTGACTTGTCAAATCTTTTTTGTTTTTCTAGATGATCTTTATTTGAATTAATGATTTGAAAACATGGCAAGCAATTGTAAAATAGTTGTTTTTAAGTCTTATAATCTAAACAATAAGGGTATGTGCAAGAATCAAACATGATCCTTCTCAATTTCCACTAGTTTTTTGACAAAGAATACACTTCAAACAGACTCACTCTTAAGGTCAAAAAGGTCATTGTTATACTCAACAGCCCACATCTTAAAATTGCATCGACTCACACAGTCATGTCACCCCCTAGAGGGCACCCATTTTTTTGTCTTTTCTAGGCTTGTACTGAAAGTTATATTTCTTGATCCCTTGAGCAAACGGTCCTTGGAAATTATATGGTGGGTGTCTTGGGGGAAAATTCTTCCCTCCCCTTGCACTGTGAGTATTACAATGTTTGGTTACTGACACAGTTGGATTCTACACTATGGTTCGCAGATAAGGTTTTCATTTAGAGTAGCAAATGATAAACTCCCTCAGGAGACCTCCCAATCTTTAAAACAAATATTTTGGGGATGGTTATCTTGCACACTTCCAGTAAATGTGGGTTTTCCCAGATTCACTTTTATTTTATAGTGGGTTGGAAAACCTAGCTTTGGTTGTTCCCACTCAGGTTGTTCCTGTAGGGTGAGTACTTTTCCCCACTACGGTAGACCTTCTAAAGGATTTAACAAAGCATAAAGTGCATGAAATCAAAAGATGAGTCTGGCATTTTGATCACCTAGTTAAGGGGAGAGCATAGGCCTATCACCGCACAATCACAGTAAACAATGTTTAGTTTTAAAGCCCAAATGACATTTTGCTATTTTATGTGAAGATATTGCTTCACAAAGATATGATGTTAATTTTAACCGAGATAGCAAATGTATGATGGCTACCCTAGGATTGGTGTATTTTAATCCAAATGACTACCCTAGGATTGGTTCATTTTAATCCAAAAGTAGCAATGAAATCACTGGCCGCAGTCATGTCAGATCTAGACAACTATTTACAAATGTGTTATAACAGAGGTCATATGCTCCATATAATTTACCAGATGTACTACAAGATCAATTGGATGCACCACAAATTTTTTTAGATGCGCTACAAAATTGAACAGATGTGTTAAACAGAGTTGAATAGGGAACAGTCAGTCGAGCTGGGAGTTTCTCGTCGATGCATTTAAATAGTCTTCAGATGTGCTATAGTTTTTGACGGATGCACTAAAATAGACGTCAAATGCACTAAATTTTTTGATGCATGCGCCATAAAATCTCTTGATCGTGCTAAAAGAAACATGCCAGAAGCCTGTACAGACACTTTTCAGAAAAATTGTTAGAACATGGGGTTAGATGGCCCCACAATGGGCACCAAAATGCAAGTGTGGAATAAGTAATGAATAAAATAACAACACTTCTTAATGAAACATTATATCAAGAGAATCATTAATTAAACTAATTAAAATATAGGAAAACTGTTGAAAGCATCTCATTGTTCCCTATCTCTAAAGATTTATTAAATCACAGAGGGCTCTTAGATTTGGTTAGCGTGCTACGACTATTAAAATTCCAATCTAGAGAATGGGATGATTATGATTATGATGCTAAAGTTGTATGATTCTATTTCTAAGTGCAATGATGAAATCTTCTTATGCAAATGACATAAAAAGCTAAATGAAGCTACTATAAACTATGATGAATCTAAATGGAATGTCATGATTATGATTCTACTGATTGCTATTGCTAAATGATAATTGATAAATGCTTGAATGCTTGATATGCTATTTTTGCATAGTAAGATTGCACAAATTTGGGATCCATTTCATGTGGAGAAAGGCTATATATATAGATTTCCCAGTAGCATCCTATTATGTGGTAGCAAGGAAAAGGTCAGGATTTGATATGGAGGATTCAATGGTGAAGGATGAAGAATCCTGAGCTGATCATGGGGATTGTTTCTCCCCAGAAAAACATCTTGCTAGAGAATAGGAAGAATTAGAGGAAGGAGATTGACAAATTGATTTCCAATTTCTCTCCAATTTGTCTCCACGGCTTTCCCGTAAATGCTAGTTTAATTAAATTAGATGTTTTATATCTAATTTGGTAGGTAAAATATGATGAGCTATAGAAATATGAATATATTTGAATATTTGGATTTATTCAAATTTAGGAAGAAATAAGATATTAAATTTAATAAATCAAACTATAGAAGTCTATTTATTAAATTAAAAATGGAAGAAATGAATAATAAATGAAACAAAGTATGTGAAATTTTTTATTAAATTAAGATGAAATAATAGAAGAATTAGAAGAATTAAAATGTGAACTATATAAATAAATATTTCTATTTATTCAATAGTAGAGGAATTTAAGGTTAATTAATCAAATAAATTGTATTTAATTAATTAGATTATCCAGACCATTTTTAGGTGTATACAGTACTATAATTGGGATCTAGTGAGTCCATAATATGTTGAGAAGTGTCAAGTGTAGTTTCAAGAGATGTTTCTTAAAACTTAACACTTATATCAATAAACAACTCATGTGTGGTAGGGTGGAGTACGTGATAGCCTTTTACACCATCTAGATATCCAAAAAAGATGCAAGGCTTGGATTGTGGATCCATAGCCTTGTGATGTCCTTTTGGAATGCATTCCATGGCATGAGAGCCAAAAACACTAAAATGATTAACTATTGGTTTCCAACCTTTCCAAGCTTCAAAGGGAGTGATGGGTCCTTCAAGGCTCTATGAGGAACTCTATTCTAAATGTAACATGCATAGTTGACTACTTTTGCCCAATATGATGGTGTGAACCCCTTAGAGTGAATCATAAAATTAGCCATCTTTTTAAATATATATTTTTTTGTTTGGTAACACCATTTTGTTGGGGGTATAAGGAACTGTGAGCTATAGATCTATCCCCTTTGATATGAAAAACCACTCAAAATGATTGTTGACATACTCACCCCCATTATCTATTCAAATAACCTTGATGAATTTCCTTAACTTTTTTTCAGCAAGAGCTTTTAAATCTTGAAAAGATTCAAACATTTCTATTTTTTTCTTAAGGAAGTTTACCCATGTAAAATGTGAGAAATCATCAATAAAGGTGGGAACATACCTACCTTTTCTAAAAGATGGATGGGAAAAAGCACTTGAAACATCACTGTGAACAAGTTCTAAAACTTGTACTGCCCTCCATTATTTACCTTTGTCATTTTTTTGTTGTAGATGTTTTTCATGTGCACAACCTTCACAAAGTTCCTTAGAAAATTGAAACTTGGGTTATCCCTTAACCATGTATTATGTTTACATAGTTTCTCAAAGTATGTGGTAGTTAAGATGACCAAACTACTCACGCCATAATTTGCTAACTTCATTTGAATGAGTTAGTAATGCTTTTGGAGAAATATTTGTGGAAAAATTGGAGAAGGTATATAATCTGGATTGTTGATCTACCTCCCCTATTGCTACCAAATTGTTGTTTTGCAATTTTATTATCTCAACTAAATTTGGAGAGAAGTGTACTCTCATTCCCTTCCCTAAATGAGTTATTTTGATACACTGAAAGGAGATTATTTGATAGTGAAGGTACACTTAGAACATTTGAAAAGGTTCCTCCTTCAACTTCAACAGACCATCTCCCTTTTACCAATGTTGGAGTATCATCACCTAAGGTGATTGTGGACATACTAGATGGCTCTAAGGATGAAAAAATAACATTTGAAGAACCCATATGGTGTGAACCACCAAAGTCTATAATTCATGATGAAGATGAAGATGTTGTAGCAACTAAGGCTTTGCCCTTTGATTTCTTTTTTTCCTTATTATTTTCCTGATTTGATGAAGATGCCTTGATAGAATTAGGTAGCCCTATATTATTCTTTTTGAGAATATGTTGTATAGAATCAATTTGTTTCCTCATGCATTGATGTTCATCGTGTCCAAGATTTTCATAAAAGACACATTTAACTCTCTTCTTACTTTGAGAAGAATTTTTTTGGAGTTGCCAATTTTTCCTTCTTTCTTAACTTCCTTGTCCTTTTTATTGTTCATAACGTATTGCATGCAAAGTGTTAAATGAAATGCTTGTAAGCTAAAAATTAGAAAAAATGCAAGTTTGGAATAGTATTGAACCTAGTAGGATCATTACACAACCAATAGGGTGATGCCCCTTGTGTAGTGGCTATAGTTTCCTTGTCTCCTTCCTCCTCTAGGGGCAACACACCTCCTTGTAGGTACCAACAAGGATAAAGTCTCTTTACCCATGGTACCCAAAATGTTCGCTTCTATGCTTCTACTCTAGATATCAAAAGAGACTGTCGATAATGGTTTGGTCATAGCTTTTGATCCACCTTTCTACCACCGAAAAAGGGAACTTCTAGATGGCCTACTAGTGGAGATTTTAGCTGTTTTGATTTTGGAAAATTTCCTTGGTTAGATCTTGCATTTTTTCCAACCCTTGCCAATGAAAAAGAAGAAAGTAACACAAAAGAAAACTATGGTGAGGTTTAAGACCCTCCCATGGATACCCCAAAGCCTATTGATGTATAGGGTAAAGTGAGACACTGGGACCCTCCTCCCCACTATGCTACTTGTTGTTTCTTTTAGTGGCTTCATTTTATTTTAACGTTTTATGATCTAGGTTTGGCCTTATTTGGACTTTAAGAGTGTGATTTTATATCCACCCACTTTTTTCAAGAATGTGTGTAATATTATACTTTTTATTGATATTTTATACACTTATTTATTAAATAAAATATTCATGAATAATATTATCCATTGGGTTGAAAATAAATTCCCCTTTCTATATGTGATTATTTTCACCTTCAATGAAATATTTCTTTTTTTGAACCTTCATCTTTTCCCTCTTCATTTTCCATTTTAATAAGACTTTCTCATTTTATTTAAATATTATAACTCATTTTTCACTTCCCTTTTACTTGAAATACATTCACCTTATATTTTCATTCTTTCTCTCTTTAATCTTGTAGATTCACTTTTACCTTCAAATATTAAAATAATTTTAATATTTCTCTTATTTTAGTTTTTTACAAAAAAAAATAATAATTTTGAATTCAAATAACTAAATTTATTCACCTACCAAATTTAATCACGTTTGAAATGGCGTTGAAATATTAAAAATAGATTTAATATTTCTCCTTAATGACGACCTATTACATCTTGGCCCCCTCATACTTCTCTTAAAATACAATGACTTTTCACCTAATGCTTATTCTAAATATAAAGACTTCTTACCAAATACTTCGACTCTTTATGCTACATAAATAAAACAATAATTTCTTCTCCTTATAATGGGCCATCACTGTACTTTAAAGAATCGATAGCGAGGTTTTCTAATAGCATGTATTTTTAATTATATCTTCTCGATAGCGAGGTTTTCTAATAGCATGTATTTTTAATTATATCTTCTCCCGCATAACTTTTTAATCTTCCCGAAAACTTCGGTGGACCGTTGATTGGACCCATCCGACGAACCGGATAGCCCTCTCCCTTCATAAAATATTCCTGAAAATGAATGTTTATCAAATTTTAGGGCAATGCCATCTCTTTCTCCTCTTCCACCATTGTTCTATCCTGCATTTAATCTGTTCTCAATCACTCCTATGATTGAAATCTCCTCCCACTTGCTTGAACTTCCGTCTTATATTCTCATATACACCGTAATCTCAAAGATAGCAGTGCCCCGCTTGAGATGGCAACGCCATTATATTTTCCGACTTCGGCGGCACTTTTTTTATGTTTTTTAAATATTAACTGGTTCTAACTTGCAGAGTTACATCACACCATTTTCATTGTACTGCTTCACAAGACTTCACAGCTGCTTAATTTGAGTGCTATGTCTGACCTAGGGCCTACGTCACTATGCACAATTCAATAATTGTATTTTACTTTTCATATTATGGCTCGTTCCATCTATTGCTATGCCAGGATCTCTATTGCCTGCACTAGGCTTTAATATGTAGGCCGACACTTTAATATTGTCAATTGAGTTGTGCATCGTTCTTCCGTGTCTTGGTCTACACGCTGCTGCGCTTATTTAGAGTAGTGATTTATCATGCGGGTATTTATTAACTAGATACCCCACATTATCTGTTTTTGCCGCGCCAAGTTTCAACTGCGCGCAAAATTCAACGACAAGGATTCAATCTGTCAGGCCAATCAGCATTTAAGAGTCTACCTAGCTTTGTCTTATTGGGCCTCTATATACAGCCTCCTGTGGCTGTGTGGTATTTATGGGTTGGAAGGTTTCCTCCCAGTTATCATGTTAAGGACTGTTCGTCGAATCTTTCTAAGGTGAGATGCATGACAAAGTATTTTCATGCACAAGTTTCTTTGTTGACTAAAGGTCGATTATGAAAGAGTCGAACAAAGACAATTTCAAGAACATTTTCAAAGAAAGGAGAAGGATTGAGGAGGAGCTTCAATGTGTTAAATGAGGTCGTTTTTAGGATTAATTTTCATAGCATTTATTATTGTTTATCTAATTTTAGACATACATAAGCTAGGTACACACATATATTTTATTTCATCTTTATCACAAGTTACTAATGGAGGTTGAAAGATCAAAATAGGGGTTTGACCATTTATGGAAAGTTCTTAAGCAGCCCCAACCTTCCTCCTTATCCTAACTAACAAGTTTTGGAAGATTATAAGTGTATTGGAGTCTTGTTTTTATTGGTCCCTTTTTTTTTCATTATATTTTCTATCAATTTACCTTTATTTTGGTGTTTTTTTAGTGTCTAGTATATCTTACTGTGTTATTGTGTTTTTTCATTCTCCCCTTTGTTTAGTAATTCCAAATTTCTATACAAAATTTTATGGTTTACAATAGTTTCAGATGATAGGACATAACCTGAACTACAACACATAAGTTGCACTATAATTCATTATGCAAGCATCCATGTAATGTACTCATTTCTTGAGTAGAGAGCTTAACTTCAAATCCTAGATTCTCTATCTTATATACTTTCTAGTTTTGTATTGTGTGTATTCCAACAAGCACATTCTCTATAATTTTTAATTTTTGACCTAGTTATATTTATCTTTCACTTAGATTAAGTAGAAAAGGGAAAAAATTTCCTAAATATAATTTTATTTTATCTTTCTATTTATAATATTATATTTAAATTTCAAAAGAATATAAATAAAATCAAGAAATACTCTTATCTAGTGAGTAGTGTAGAAAATTTAAAATTCTAGGCTTAAACAACTAACAAATAATACTTTTTCTTGATTATAATTACAAATTATGGTCTATTTCAAAAATACACTTGCAACCTTATGAAAAATTCATTATCATGGATTGTACCTCCTCAAAATCATGATAAATCAAGTGGGTGAACATACCATGATTGATCATGTTAACCTACTTTCCCTACTATGAAATTTATATCATGTATTTTACATCTTTGATCAACAAAAGTACATGTCATTCAAAAAGTTGTCATGAATGGATACCTTCCTTTCAATTGCATTGTAAGAAAATTTCCATATCACAAGCATTTATACATAGGCATAGATCCATACATTTGCATACATGAAAAGTTATCCTCTAGTTTCACACCAAATCTAAATCACGTGAGGATCATGGTACACCAAGTGACACACCAACTCATCAACTACACATGAGTAATTGGTTACACTTCACAATTATATTAGTGATGAGAAACTACTCAAGGAACTCTTTTGCTTCTAAAGGATTTGGTCCTATATGCTTTTGAACTCCATGGAATGATAACTTTAAACTATATAAGGTATACAACATAGTTTAATGATAGTACTCAAGTAGGTAGAAGGTAAATATGCATACATATTTATGAAGGACATAGATCCATACATTTGCATACATGAAAAGTTATCCTCTAGTTTCACACCAAATCCAAATCACATGAGGATCATGGTAAACCAAGTGACACACCAACTCATCAAGTACACATGAGTAATTGGTTACACTCCTCAATTATATCAGTGATGAGAAACTACTCAAGTAAACTCTTTCGCTTCTAAAGGATTTGGTCCTATATACTTTTGAAATCCATGGAATGATACTTTTTAAACTATATAAGGTCTACAACATTGTTTAATGATAGTACTCAAGTAGGTAGAATGTAAATATGCATACATATTTATTAAGGGTGTGTTATGTATATAGTAAATATATAAATAAAAAATTATTTAGTTATATATTTTTATCTATATTTTCATAATTATGTAATCAAAATCTACATACATTATTATTTATCTAGATTCTCATTTAGAAAAATCTCCATTGAGATCACATCCTAGGTCTTGGATTAATAATTTTCTAAAACAAGTTAGTTGCCTTAAAGGTTCAACATATTTCTAGATGGAAAATGTAATTAGCTAAGCCACTTGAATAGAAGTTTTTAAAAAATAAAAATAAACTTAAGTAAAGCCCCCAATTGTAGTAGAAACATCTTTTTTTAGTTTAGGTTTTAGGGACACTAAGTTTAGTATCAAATCTATGTTTCACAAGGTTAGCCATTTGGGGGAAATAAGAAACTTGAAGGCATAAAACATTGCCTCATGTATTTAGTAACTTTAAGGCCTCTAAGTCGATTCGAGTTCTTAGAAATTAGAAGCAAGTTTAGTAAGTATACAAAATATTTAAAATATGGATTCAAGCATAAATGGAGAAGTAATTATGTGTATTTATGGTTTACAAACTCCTTGGAAGTTAAAATGAAAAATTAGATATGGCAAAAAAATATGCATTGAATTTATATACATTATAGACCGTGTTGATGTGTGTTTTATCATTCCAACATATTGGAAAATAAAAAATTTCCATACTTCAAAGGTTTTAAATAGAAAATTAGGAAAGTGTTTTGGAGATCTCTTTAAAGGGGCTCTAGTAGAATACAAAGGTTCAATCATAAATCCTAAGAATGTATAATTTTTGTAACTTCCATGTGTATTTCAAAAGTGTGTAAAATTATATTTTATCCCAAACAAAAAGTGTTTGTAGTAGATTTTACTCATAAAATAGTATATTTCAACATTAAATTTAATTGATAATGTAATTCTAAAATTTATAATAAGAAATTGATTGATAAAATACAATTGAGATTGGTGGAAAGAAACATAAAAAATTCAATTTTCTAACCTAAAATAAGACAAGATTCATAATTTTGTTTATTTTGAAACCCTAATTATCAGTCAATAAAATTAAAACCATAATTGTAGTTAACTAATCATATATTGATGGCATGATAAAAAGTTACAATTAAAGAGGGAGGAGAGAAAATTTGAGAAAACTAAGCTTATCAATCTTAAAATTCATGCACCATTTAGTGAATAGAAAAACTTGATAAGAAACCAATCTATGTTGATCTAAAAATTTTCAAACAAGTGAGACGGTGTAATATTCAAAGGAATAAAACCAACAATGAAACTCATAGCACCCTATTCTAGGTGCAAGTTGAAGAAACAACTCACATCTTATGTGGATGATAATTATTCAATTTTGAAACTACAAAACTACACTCAGAGTGACCATGTAAATAATTCCACATGTTGGTGATCTAAATTTTAGAGGTTGAATTCTTGAGCTTATATATATATATATATATATATATATATATATATATATATATATATATATATATATATACATTGGCATAAATCCATACATTTTTATACATGAAAATTTATCCTCTAGTTCCATACCAAATCCAAATCACATGAGCATCATGGTACATCTAGTGACACACCAACTCATCAAGTACACATGAGCAATTAGTTACACTCTAAAATTATATCAATGGTGAGAAACTAATCAAGGAAACTCTTCTACTTCTAAAGGATTTGGTCTTATATGCTTTTCAACTGGACATGGATGCATGATACTTTGTAAACTCTATAAGGTCTACCACATAGTTTAATGATAGTACTCAAGTAGGTAGTTCATGTAAATATGCATCCACCATGAATGGTATGTTATGTGTATAGAAAATATATAAATAAAATACATTATTTATTTAGTTATATATCTTTATCTATATTTTCATAATTATGTAATCAACCTTTGCATACATTAAATTATTTATCTAGATTCCCATTTAGAAGGATCTCCATAGAGATCACAATCCTAGGCCTTGGATTAATAATTTTCTAAAACAAGTTAGTTTTCTTAAAGATTCAAAATATTTCTAGAGGGAAAATATAATTAGCTAAGCCACTTGAATAGAAGTTGATGAAAATAAAAATAAACTTAAGTAAAGTCCAATTGTAGTAGAAAAATATTTTCTTAGCTTAGGTTTCCAGGACACTAAGTTTGGTGTCAAATCTATGTTTCACAAGGTTAGACATTTGGGGGAAATAAGAAGGTTGGGGCATAAAACATTGCCTCATGTATTTAGTAACTTTAATGCCTCTAGGTCAATTCGAGATCTTAGAAATTACAAGTAATTTTAGTAAGTATAAAAAATACTTACGATATTTAAAATAAGAATTCAAGCATAAATGTAGAAGTAATTATGCATACTTATGGTTTGCAAACTCCTTGGAAGTTAAAATAAAACAATGAGATATGGGGAATAAAATATGCATTGAATGTATATACATTATAGGTGTTGATGTGTGTTTGATCATTCCAACTTATTGGAAAATCAAAATTTTCCATACTTAAGGTTTTAAATAGAAAATTAGGAAAGTCTTTTGGATATCTCTTTAACGGGGCTATAGTAGAATACAAAGGTTCAATCATAAATCGTAAGAATGTATGATTTTTGTAAATTCCATGTGTATTTCAAAAGTGCGTAAAATTATATTTTATCCTAAAACAAAGTATTTGTAGTAGATTTTACTTCTTAAATAGTATATTTCAACATTAAATTTAATTGATAATGTAATTCTAAAATTTATAAGAAGAAATTGATTGATAAATTGCAATTGAGATTGTTGAAAAGAAACATAACAACTTCAATTTTCTAGCCTAAAATAAGACAAGATTCATAATTTTATTTATTTTGAAACCCTAATTATCAATTAATAAAATTAAAACCATAATTGTAGCTAACTAATCACATATTGATGGCATGGGCATGAGCCCATGGTGCATTGGATGAGTGGTCGTGTTATTGTTGTGGCCACCAAGGTTCAAGTCTCTAAACCTGACACATAACATTGTTGGTAATTTTATTGGCATTCTCGCCATTGTACCAAGAATTAGTGTTTGGCGTTGCTTGGTTGGTGGGACCCCACTCCCTTGTTGGGCTAGTGTGCTCATAGGCATTATACCCCTACTAGGCTACTTTGCTCACAGGGGTGGTGGTTGTTGTGCATCCATGCCAATATGAGGTCCCCATTTGTGGCCTCACTAGTTCATAGCTCTAGTAAAAAATGTGCAACCCTGGTTGTGTATTACGAATTAAAAAATTCACAAATTGATGGCATGATAAAAAGTTACAATTGAAAGAGGGAGGAGAGAAAATTTGACAAAACTAAGCTTATCATTGATCTTAAAATTTATGCACCATCTAGTGAATAGAACAACTTGATTAGAAACCAATCTATGTTGATCTAAAAAATTTCAAACAAGTGAGATAGTGTAATATTTAAAGGAATAAAACCAAAATTAAAATAGCACCCTATTCTAGGTGCAAGTTGAAGAAACAAATCACAAATTATGTGGATGATAATTATTCATTTTTGAAACTACAAAACTACACTCAAAGTGGCCATGTAAATAATTCCACATGTTGGTGATCTAAATCTTAGATGTTGAATTCTTGAGGTTGGATAGTTTCCCAAGTTCCAAGGTTGTCAAACCTAGGAAGAATACCACAAAGCCTATACTTAGATTGGGAAACTAAGATCCAATTACTAAGGTGGATAAGACCTACTTCATTTCTTTTTTTACAAGACCAAGGGACCTTCCCTAAGGTGTTCAGTTATATGATACTACAAGAACTGAAAATTGACCTTGCTACAAACCATACCCACTCCTACTCTAGTTTTCATAATGTACCTAAGTGGTTGTTTGAATATCCACAATTATGCACCTTTATACAAAAGAAGGCTTACAAAATAAAGTGCTTAAAATATGAATATAACAATCCCCATTGCTACAATATGTAGTGCCCCTCCAATTTTCTTAGTCTTTCAGACAACACTTTTACTTTGATAGACAATGATACTATGTTGTTTTTTTATCGCTGACACTAGAGCGATGATGGTTTTTATATTATGATGTGATGGTACACTATATGGATGATTATTGTTTATGACATGCCTTTTGGTTAGCATAGTTGATTATTGAGTTGATATTGATATATGCTCATTTGTAGTTAATTGATATTTTAATTTTGTCAGTTTTGATGTGACACTATATTGGTGAAGGGAACGAGATTGCATCACTCGCTTGCGAGTGCCCTATGATTCCATGATTTTCTCTTCACAGTGTGTTTGATTCATGATTTTTATATATATGTATGACATATGCTTTGATTGCAATATTGCAAGTACAAGACATCGGCTCCACCTAGATTCACACATTTGAGCATATCCATTGCCCAATGGTACAGTTGATTGGGAGATAGTAATGAGGTCTTCCTTGTCAAGCCACAACCCTAGTTATAGTATGTCATCAATCTTTGTATGGTATGTTTTGTTGTTATGTTGTCCACATTTTCCTTGTTGTTAATTTATTTTGCAAGGTTTGTTCTATGGGAAACTAATTGTAATTAATGCTTTTGATGATTCTAGTAATTATTTAATTAATCTTGATTAATATTGTTAGAAACTTTTTAATTGATTTAATTAATTAAATTTAATGTATTTTCTAAAGTAATTTAATCCTTGTGATTAAATTTATTTTATAAAGTAATTAAATTAATTAGATTAAATTTGATTAGAAATTATTATGTGAATTTGAATTATAAATTGCATAAAATAGATAATGTTAATCTGTGAAGTTTGAATTATTAAAATAGTATAAATTTCTTTTAAATATCAAAAGGGAAATATCTAAGAGTTGGTTAAAAGATATTTTAATTTTGATGTGTGTTAGAAAATTTAATTAACGTAGTAGTTGAGAAATAATTCTCAAAGAGAATATTTGCAATAACTGAAAGAGGAAAGAGGTTACTTCACGAGAATGCAAAAGATATTTTGTAGAAGTTGTTGAAAAATTAAAAAGAAGGTTCTCAGAAAGTTTTTTGGGGCTCTAGTTTTTGGTTTTCATCTTTCTAGAAAGTGATATTTTAGAGGAAGCTTTGGCAATTTGGAGTCTGTAGAGGAAGATCTTATTCAAACTTCAATTCCTCAAGCTTTTAGATACAGGTTCTTTTAATTATTGGTATTGTTTTGAAAATTACAAAGATTTCCTGTAAAAAAATGAATTTTGTAATTTGAGTAGAAGCTTTTAATTATTTTGTAAATTTGTAAGGCTTTTGTGTTTGAAATTTTTCCGTGAATATTTTAGTGCTTTTGTAGAAAATTTTATAGTGAAATCTAAGAGCCTTTGTTGAAATTGTTTTTGAACAATAGAAAAACCTAGAGGAAAAACATTAGAAGATTTAGAAAATATTTGTAGGATTGATGTAACATCCCTCTAATTAAACCTCAAAGGTTAAGAGCCAAAAATGACAAGATAATTTTTTTTTTTTTAAACATAAAGGATAGCATACACAAAATAAGTTTCCAATACATTAATATGACCACATACAAGGCCAAGAATGGCCTAATGCAGCCCAAGGGTGAGGATTAATCTACCCTCCCAAGAAAAAATAGATAAGAGAAAATAAGATAGCTCTAGGGAAAATGCTCCGGAACCATAGTAGCACTGCTCCGGAACCTTTACAGCACTGTTCCAAAACTTAACAGCACTACTCCAGAACCTTAACAGTGCTGCTCTGAAACCTAACAGTGCTGCTCTAAAACGTAATGACACTGTTCCAGAACTTGTAGCGCTGCTTTGAAACCTTGGCAGCAACAACACAGATTATAAAAGTAGGATGAAATGCGCTAGAAACTTAACAACATGGTACATAATAGAATAAAGTACAACCATAGCTCTAATTTTACTTGAAATAAGAATGAAGCCATAAAAGAATTTATCATTGAACATGCGATTTTGATACCAACACCAGAACTTGAAAGCTAAACATAATCATCACATTTCTTCTCATTAGATTTATGATTTATTTTACTCTCAAGAGAGTACAATGAGCATAAAGAAATGAGTTTGAGTACAATGGCATATACATGAATTAAATACATCATCTAAAAGATAAATATGAAGAGGGGATGACTCCAACTAGTGCACCAATAACTTGTACACCGGTCCCCAATGGCAGTGGCAATGCCTCCCTATCATGTGGACTCAAAAGAGGCCACCCCACCGTGCTCGGAGACAGTCACAAGACCCAAATAGAGGTAGCAAGACAAAGGAATGGTAAGGCCAACACTCACATCAATCACGAAGCAATCAAGGAAGGCAATGCACACAGTCAAAGTCACAACAAGAAATGCTCATCAAATATCATGACGGGTACTACTCACGTCTACCAAGGGCTAGATAATAGAGTGCATATCAGATGGAGTGTCATCATGCATGCTCAAAGGGATGGAACCACATGGAATAAAGTACACCTCTCAAAGGTATGAGGAGACTCAATCATGCCCAAATCCACGTCTCGCAGATGGATTACATAACGCCCCACAGATGGATGAGCCTTCTTGAGTGCATACTTAGCCTTTACAAGTGCTCAAGGTCATGCACACGGACTCATAATCTTATTAGTGTTTTAACCCATTAATTTTATTTAGTTATCACTTGTTTACTCTAAATCTGCTACTAGTTTCCCTGGCAGCCACTTGCAGGCCCCGGGCCCATAGAGAACCACTCCATATGACCACTCTATTACCTAGACCTATGCTCATCTCGTTTAACCAAATGAGGAAACCAAAAAATACATGAAATGAAGGAAAGGCCACAATTTTAGTCAAAATAACCAATTAAAAATAGCCAATTAACACTGATGTAAAGGACACACTTAATGGCTATAAATCAGCATGAAGAGAAGGCACAAAAATCATGTGAAAATTCAAAGTGCTCGGATTACAAATCTAAGCCTGACCCAGTTCACATTTGGGTGTTTCCAATCAAAATCCACCTTCAATTTTTGAGTTTAAGACCAAAGTGAAGTGTTGTATAGAAAAACATATTTTTCCAAACTAGGCAAGCAAAAAAACACAGAAAATTAAAAGTGCCCAGATTTCAAATCCGCCAAAGACCCAGTTGAGATCTTGGAATTCCAACATGAAAACCACCTATAATTTTTATTTTTACCAATAGGGTAATGAGCAGAAATTGAAAATAATATTTTTTCTTACAAATTGAGCAAAAGAAAAACAATCAGAAAGATCCCAAAACATATTCTCTCATAAACCCATTTCAAGTTGGCTGGAGATCTGCAAATTCAGTCACACAAAAAAACCCCACACATCAGCAATATCCAATTAAAACAAACCAACATCCAACTCCAAGCAATACCAAACAAAGACATAAAGAAATCCCTCAATTTTCAAGGGACATCAATAACCCAAATAAGAAAGAAAATTTACCAGCCAAGCATCAATGGAAAACCACAAAAAATTACCTCAAATTGCCCCAAAATTGAAATGGAGAATTTCCTCAATGGAGAAGGCATGACCCAACTCTAAAAACAGACAATAAGCAAGAACTGGTAGGCTGATTTCAATAATTTACCACCCACAAAATCTTGTCATCAAATCTTTCACAATCTCCCCAACTTAGTTATCCAAATGATGGTGGTTTCTTCCTCCATGCAGAAACAACAATTTCTTTCTTCACCCAAAAATAAAAACCCCCTCAAACAAATCTTTATTTTCCTTTTTATATTTTTCCCCTCCAAAACCAACAAAAGGGATAAAAAGCATTTTTATAAAATTATGCATTAAAGCTCCCCCCAAAATGAACAATGAATTAAAATCACAAAATAAGCCATATTAAAATATGCATGAAATATTAATGAAAACCAAAACCAAATACTTGAATGAGGCAAGTAGGAAAGTCACATATGGCAGAAGGGTGCTTTGTACGTTACCGTTAGGTAACTAGATGGAAGACAACAATACAGAAACACTTCCATAACATGGTACAGTGGGCTAGGGTAGGGAATATTGGCCTATGACTACCTCCAATAACCACCATCAAGGAAAGAGAGTACGCTCAGGCCTATAGATTTAGGCGGAGTTGATACTCAGTACCTACATCACTCCAATCAAATGTTAAAGTACATGTGCATGAATCATATATCATATATCTAAAACAACATCAACCATCAGGAAAAAGAGTCGTAATATCATAAGCCTCTCGATTATGAGTGTTATGATATCATCTTTTTCCTATCCATATTCATACAAAAGCAAGGACAATGATGTATACATAAAAATATAAGCATGTAATCCAACATAATATATAGCCATGTAAGCATGAAATCCAACATGAACAATAATCATGTCAACAACATAACATCATACAAATATGTAAGCATGTAAACATGTAATCCAACATAACAATCACAGAATTACACCTCTCAGGTCTCAATACAAAATAATGAAGGGTCAAATAGAGTAAATACAAAATATATAGTCATCAAAATCCATGAAGGAAAGATCACAACAAAATACAAACATGGGGGTTGCTACAATTGAAATTGATGTCCTTGGTAAATTTGTGGAAATTGAAATCTTCTGGTAAATTTGTGGAAATTGAAATCTTCTGGTAAATTTGTGGAAATTGAAATCCTTTGATAAATTTGTTAATCTTTTCCTCTAGATTTTTTTTTGTGAAAATTGCTTATCTGGAGCAATAATTTTGATAAATTTATATATATATATATATATATTAATATTTGGATGCATTTGGTAATTTTTTTTGCGTGAAAGTGTCAACTCTAAATGTTGTACAGAAAATTGAAAAAGCTCAGGGAAATAAATAATTTTTGGGAGGCTAGGGGGGGCTACCCCCACAACCGCCCCTATAGGGGAGCTATTGGTTATGGAGGCAGCACCTAGCACTGCCTTCCATAGCAACGACCCCACTGTGGGGATGACTGTGAAGGAAGCGCCCCACAACATACATGTATTGGTTGCTTCAAACATTTCGCCTGCCCCTACCATAAAATGGCCTCTGTCACATTTTGTCTTTCCCGATATTTGATGTGATTTTTGTATTTTTAATATGTTTTTTATTTAATATAATATATACACATATGTTATTTATAATATATATTATATATATTATATACATGTGTATTTATATTTATATTTTTTTTTTATTGTTGGGAATGGTAATTTAGTTTTAAAATATTTAAATATATTTATTTAAATGAATATTATGTTATATTAGGTGCATGCAAATGCATAATTAGATATTTTTAAATCAAATAATTTAAAAAGGGAAAATTATTTTTTTATTGATGTAATTGAGAAATTAAGTTAAATAATTAGATTTAATTTCTTGATTTTTTGTAAATGATATTGTTTTAAGTTAAATTAATTTAAGCAATGTATTATTGTTTTATTAGATTTAGGAAATCCTAATGGTAGTTTTATTATTTTCCTGAATTTCTTTTAAAGTTGTGATTTCTTCTATTCACATGAGTAGGGAAATTTGGGTTAGCTGTGATTTTGTACAACTTCTAGAATGATGTTATTTTATGAGGGGGTTATGTTTTATGGTTCATCCCTTTGATTTGCCTTCCAGGGTAGTGCACTTGGTTATGATTCAGTTTGAACACCTGGTTACTACAAACGAGATGTGAGATTTAGTTTGAACACCCAGTTACTATGAACGGAATGTGTTGCCTCTTATACTTTGTATTGGGATTTAATATCTATTTTGTGCACTGTGTTTACCATTGGTTGTGGATTAGATCCTTGTGTTTTTGGTAGGGGAGTGGCTCTCAGTTGGGGGTCTGACACATGAAGAGGCGTCAGGGTAACTCACTGAGGGTTTAATTAAGTGATAACTAAAAAAGAATTAATGAAATGGGTAACTCTCACAATAAAAAAAATAATGTAAGCCTCTCTCATGGCTCAAGTGCTTCTTTAGGCTTGAGGTGAGATGAGAAGCATAGTTTGTATGGGGATCCAGGAGTCGGTAGAGGTAGCCAAGGTAACCCAGGATGGGGGTCCGATAAACTAGGAAGGTTATGACAGGGTACCCCTTAGAAAACTATGTGTGACACTCCTCCTATGACAATAGTATGTTTTGTGGAAATTGATAAACATGACTCTTTTACTCTGGAAGCAATGTAACCTTTATGTTATTTTTTGTACTTGTGTAGTTTAGTCTTGAGTTTTCCTGTGTCTAAAGGTAGTGGGCTTTGTCTAGGAAGCCCTTTTTCTATCTCCTAGCACTGGGGGTGGGCCTTTTGGTACCACTTGGTTGGGTAGAACGTGCACCATACACCATTGGGTTTCTACTACATGTTCATGATGGCGGGATCTTCCAGTTTGAAGAGCTCATGCGTACCAGTTGATATGTTCTATCTCTTATGTCTTTTTGTATCGTTGGATACCTTGAATATGTATTACTCCTCATTTGTGTTCGAAGAGGATTTTTGTATCATGTAATTGTAACTTTAATATATGAAATTCCTCATTTTGGAAATGAGCTTTGTAATTGCTTTATGGAATGAATGCAAGCTATAAATGATTCTTAATGTACTTTGTATCTTATGTGATGAATTTAAATACTTTGGATGTATGTTCTTTATGTCATGAGTTTAGTTTCTTATGTTATGGTTGGTTTAATTTTATGTTATAGGATTTGAATGTAATTTTTTATCGCATATCTTAGAGAGTGTATGTGTTATGTGTAGTTCATTTTACACATGTTATAATTACACTTTCAAAAAAAAAAATTTGGTACATTTTCGTTGTGTTTGTATTATTCTCTAGGATTACGTGGTGGGGCATTACACAATACATAATATATACATGAAAACTAGAAACATAACACAACTATAATGGGTATAATTATTATTATTTTTTAAATGTGTTGAAGTGATGGTATAGGTAACAAATTACGAAGTGGTGTGAATATCTAGTTGAGCACAAAGTATGGAATTTTTCCAAAATATTAACAATCAAAACCAAATAAGATACCTTAAGAGAGATATACCTAAAGACTATATTTATTCAAATGCACACATAACTAGGTTCTACACATGCAAATGAATAAATAAGAGAAGTTTCATAACTTTATAAGAGTCTACTTAACAATTTAGCTATAAACCAATGCATTTATTTATTGACCTTGAGAAGATGCATTAAAAAAGCTTTGGAATGTTTTTATAGCCTTTCTTTTGACTAACTCATTGAGAACCCATCAAGAAAAAACATAGAGAACTCTTGGAGACACTCAAACAATGTTGTATCTATTAGTTACAATCATTCTCCAATTTTATAGTGATTCTATCATACATTTTTGAACAAACCCATAATAATATAGCCTCAAAATAATATTACCTAGAATTGAAAAATGAAATCCTAAGGTTTCTTGAAAAAAATTCTCCATGTTGGTTCTATAATTACCATTCTTTTTTCCTCTTCTATTTTTGGAAAATTTAGAAAATATATGTTTTTCAACCTCATCAAGAGATCTTGGGGAAAGAACCATTGTCATTTGTAATTGTATAGGCCTCCCATGTTTTGTTATATCACCTTCACATGGAAATACACTTGAAACCATTCAATATACTTTAGCAACCATATGTTTTTGTACACTATTCATGTCTTAGAAGGACCCATAAGTACCAAGATGCATCTAGGAGCATCCTTATGTCAAAAAATATTCATTCCAACACCATTAATGGAATCCTAGGTCATACAAGAAGGTAGGTAAAGTTTTCTTGTTTGAACAATTGAGTTTCAAGACTTGGCATGCAAGAGATGACATGTCAAACAAGCATGATAGGATGACAAGTCTAGCATGCATGCCAAGATGACCAATTTTAAAAGTCCAAAAAATTAGAAAGTTAGATTTTATGGGAAAAAGGTAACCTTTGAGGAAGGGATGCATGGAGGAACAATCTCAAAATCCTAAAATTTAAGGGAAGACTTGGGCTTAGAGGGGATTAGGGATGACAAGTCTGGTAGGCTTGCCAAGATGACCATGTTCAAAACTTTGAAATTTGGAAAGTTATATTCTGGGAGAAAAATATGACCTTTGAGGAAATAATGCATGTAGGACCAAACCCATAATCCTAAAATTCAAGGAAAGGGGACTTAGAGGAGAAAATGGGATTCAATAAGAAAGGCATGCTAGGAATGAAAATTCCAACAAGGATTCCTAGGTGACCAATTTAGAAGCTCCAAAATTTGGAAAGTTTGATTTTGGAGGGAAAAGCTAACCTTTGAGGAAAGGATGCATGGGGTACCAAAATATCAAAAATTAAGGAAAAGGGTGATTCAACATCAAAAGGGGAGTTGGTGGGAAAGGCATGCTAAGGATGACAAGGCCAACAAGCATGTTGAGATGACCAAGTCCAAAAAAAATTAATTTAGAAAGTTATATTTTGGTAGGAAAAAGTGACCTTTGAGGAAAGGATAGATGGATGACTAAACTTAGTGTAGACATGAAAAATGTCCTGATCAACTAACTTTGATTCTTCTTTAAATCATCCCTTTATTAACTACTTAATTAATCCATCTTAATTCCTCTATTAATCAAATCAATCAAATTTACTTAATTAAATCATAAATCAATCCTAAAGTATCTCTTTAATTAAATAAATCAAGCTTATTTAATTAATCTTCTAGAAATTAAATAAATCAAACTTATTTAATTAAACCACTAACATCATTCCCTTAGTTAAATAAATCAAAACATTTATTTAACTAAGTCTAAATCACTTTCCATCTCCTTTTTATTTATTTTAATCCATAAATCTAAATCAAATAGGTCAAATCACCTAACCTCCTCTTAAGTTAACCAAATCATGATTAATGTTAATTTAATGCATGTCACATCCTCTAGCTTTTTCCATTTGCACAAATAAATGATTTTAATTAATTTATTAAATCTTCATTTTCCTTCAACATGGCATAAAAATGGAGTATTCCTCCATTTCAAATCTCCCTCCAAGTGGGATGAGTGCTTCCAACAAGGAATTTATGTCACCTTACAAGTCCTTTTGCATTGAGCCAAGTGGCCATTACTCCATTTGGCTCTCCCTCCACCTTGTCATTTCAACATTTTCAAATTCCACCTAATTGCATTTATTGACACATTCTTCAAAAACTTACACAACCTTCATACTATCACATCTTGAAAAATGGCATCTTGTCATTGGTTTGTCTTTTTGTCCCACATTCTTCATATCCCTCATCTTGACAATATGAATGGGAGTTTCTCTCTCGAATTGGTATGAAAAATAATATTTGGTTTGACCAGCTGCAACTCTTGGATTGACGGTACTTTGACCTGCACCATAGTTGGGACAACCACAATGTTCCAGAGAATCTTCATAGTATTGCTAAATAGTTTGTTGCAACAAGTAAATTGCATACACCTAAAGACATGCTTACCTCTTTTGCAATGCCAGCCCTTTCTCATCAACTATCTCCTAGATAGGAGCTTGCTTTGAGAATCATTGAACAACATCACCTTGGCCCACCCTCATCGCCTCCGCTTCACATGATCATTCAAGGAACCATAGGCACATGTAATTCATTCTTGATTGACAAGATATGAAGAGCACTAAATCGATCATTGAGTCAAAAAATGAACCCTTTGCTTGTTTTGGCACTGAAGGGTGTTGCTACTTACAATGTTTGTGCCTCCATAGTGCATACTACTCTTCGCATACCAATAAAAGATATGAATCCATTGAAAGGACAAGCATTGACCATATTTCAAGAAGACTTCAAAACTATTAAGTACATACTAATTGATGAAATTAGTTTCTTGGGTTCCAAGTTGCTACTAAAAATAGATAGATGGTTGCGACAAGCATTCCCTTCAAGACATTTGCAGCCATTCGGTGGTGTTTCTATTATACTTGTGGGTGACTTGGCACAACTTCCCCCTATTATGGGCAGACCTATCTATAGTTCTCAGTCCATAGCATTGGTGCTTTGGAACACTTTCAATATTGTTGTTATGCTTGACACTATCTTCCGCCAGCATGGGCAATCTAAATCATAGCAGCAGTTTCATATGCTCCTTATGAATATTAGAAACTACTAGGAATCCCTACCCGATTGGAAACTTCTTATGAATCAAACAAAAGCCATGCTTGCATCTAAGCAGAATGAAGACTTTGATCAAGCTATCCACTTATTCCCAACTAATAGCTTGGTTGCTTTGCACAATAGGAAAATGCTACAAAAATTAAATGTTCCAATTGCAATTAGTATTATTGAATGTTCCCACCAAAATACACTTGATTATGTCGATGCTGAGAAGCTTCAGTTTGAAATATTGCTTGCAATTGGTCAATAAGTAATGTTGACAACAAATCTTTGGGTGGCAGCTGGCTTGGTAAATGGATCCTAGGGTCTAGTGAAGGCTATTATATATGCCATGGGTGTTAAACCACCTCAACTGCCTTAATATGTTGTTGTTAACTTCCAAAACTACATTGGACTAGCATGGGATCGAAAGAATCCAACATTCATTCCCATTATCCCAATTACACGAGGCAGTCGAAGACAACTCCCATTGACAATGGCCTAGCCTATCACAGTCCACAAATCTCAAGGCCTAACACTAGAGAAAGCTACAATAGATATTGGAACTAAATAGAGGCAAGGACTAACATTCATAGCTCTCTCTTGTGTTAAATCACTAGAAGGCATATGCATAGACCCACCTTTCTCTTTTGACAGATATTCTAGGCTCCACTCCAAGAAATACAATGCACTTTGAATAAAAGAAGAGGAACGCCTCCAACAATTGTCTGCACTGCTACCATCATGAAATGTTTTTGTTCTCCTAGGTACCTACACCACTTCTGCTTTTCCTCTTTCTCTCAAATCTTTCACAAGACCCTCAATTCCTAGCCCTGCTCAGTTTACCCAGCATTTCGAAAGATTAAGCTATACATACATTACTACAAGAAGTTCCTATTCAACTATTGCTTTCTCTTTCCCCTTCTTTCTAGCAACAAACATCCATTATCTAAATTTCAACTTGTTCTGAATGCCTTCCTATGCTTGACCGAAATAGTCCCGCTTCCATAACTATTGCACTTGAATTATTTCTTTCTAACACTTTCAGATTCTAATAAATTTAGATTGGGAACATTTCCAGGTGTTACTGAAGAGGTTTATAACTATTAATACCTGTATGTTCGCAAGTTCCCCATGCTGATCAACTTGAAACTATATTGTATTTGTATACAAGGTAAGGTTGTGTGTCATTCTTTCGATCTGTTCTTTTCTAATTACATTCAAAGTTCCTTGTGACAAATGCTCTAAGTCTATATATTCACCTAACAAGATAATAGTGATATCAGGTTAATAACATTGGTAGGTTGTAGAAGACAATTATATTCATTTGTCCACATATTGTTTCCTACACTTTGAAAAAGGAATACCCGCATCCTGTTTATAACATTTATTTTATTTGACACGTATTAGATATTATTCTTTGAAAATTATACAACTTTTTATACTTTCCTATCTAAATACTTTGTAGTGATGATACATGTTTGTTGTGCTAAACTTCTAATCTCCCTTGTTCCAAATGATATTCCCTTGATATCATTTTACATTCCAAATCCATGCACCAACGTATAGTTTAAATTTTAAGAGGAAAAACTACTCTACTTAGAGGTTTGGTCACAATCCATGAGGCTTGATGCCATAATGTGGAAGGCTGCAAACCAGGCCTTCCTTACTCTCTCAATCTTCCATTTCATACCCTGCACAAGGTATGCCTACATTTTATTTGCTTCTACTCTTCTACTCCACCATTGAATACAATTTTTTATGGATTCTATAAGTCTTCACATTTTATAATTGATTTATTGTCTACCAATGGTATGCGTTTAGTGTACTAAATTTTTAATTGTTCTTTCATGTTTGCAACCATACTCAATGCAAGCAATCATCCTATGTGCAACTTTCAATACCTTTAGAGCCTGCATTAAGTAAGCACCAACCTAAACATTTCTTTCACCATTGATCCCAATGGTGGGCAATTTATTTTTCCTTGCTTGGGGGTTTGGTGAGAGCGCATGACACTCCATGACCCAATATGGTCCTGTGGACATTGGGTGCTTCTTTCTTATATTAACCATCCATTTTGTGGCATACACTAGGTATGTCTAAGTTTTGTTTACTTCATTCCTTGCATTACAACTCCATAGAAAATTGTATGTTATAAAATAATCAAATTTCACATCTCTTGCTTTACATGTTGTCTATCAATTAGAGATGACCACTGCACTAATATTTGAACTTTTCTCTTATTCTTCCAGATGATACTCAAGCCATAATGTGGATTCCAATGATTTAATTTAAACTCATTAGTAGCCAAAATTTTCCTTCTATCATTGATCAAAGTGGAAGGGTGCACACCAGCCCTTGTTTCCTTCTCCAGATGCTAGAATGTACTGCATGCAAATGTATGCTTAAATTTAACTTATTTCAAAGCTTACATCACATGTGTACTGTATATCTTCTACTATACATTATAGAGCTCTTAAAATCTACTGATTTACATATTATGTCATGAATACAGATGTTCACCATAGTACAATCATTTTTTATTTTTATTTTTATATATTTTATGTACACATCTATTTATTTCTGAGATAAGATTCAATTGGAATTCATATGTTACAGGCTATTCTTGCGACTGAGTAAAATTTAGTTAACGTCAATCCACTTTCTCTTCACATCCATTGTACATTTCTTTTGATGGTGTGATCTTCAAAATGTTGTGTCTTTTAACTTTTGAAAGCCATATTGTTCACATAAGGTTAGAAAATTTACTGGTTATTGTTCTCTATCTTACCCCAGATTCATTTATTTTGCATACAGTTCTCTTGTGCACACTATGTTATTTCAATTTAGAGCTTGTCTTAAGTAAGCATCAGCCTAGATATTGCTTTCACCATTGATGCTAATGGTCGGTATTTTATTTCTCCTTGCTTGGGAGTTTGGTGACAACACATGACACTCCATAATCCAATATGGTAGGGTGGACATCGGGTGTTGCTTTCTTATGTTGACAGTCAATTCTACAATGTACACCAGGTATGTGTAAGTTTTGTTTACTTCATTGCTCGCATTGCAACTTCATAGCAAATTGTATACTATAAAATAATCAACTTACACATCTCTTGGTTTACATTTTTTGTATGAATTACAAATGACCACTGTGCTAATATATGCACTTTTCTCTTATTCTTCCAGATCATACTGATGCCATAATGTGGATCCCAATGATTTTATTTTCACTCATTAGTAGCCAAAACATTCCTTCTATCATTCATCAAAGCGATAGAGTGTAGACCACCCCTCCTTCTCTTACCTGACTGTTGGAATCTAACACATGCACAAGTATGGTTAAATTTTATTTATATCATGTCTTGCATTAAATGTCTATTGTATATTTTGTAGTATACATTAAACAAGTTTTTAAATCTGGTGATTTACATATTCTCTCTCAAATTCATACCTTCACCACACTAAGCTTTACATTTTTTTGTTATTTTCATAGACCATACTCCACCTATAATGGTGATGTTCATTAACTAATTGAAAAATTAGTTGCAATGGTCAAATGGAAACTACATCCCAATATACTCGATGTTGATTGTGATAATCAAAATTCATACTAGCCTTAATTACACTTGTCAAGACTGTATATCCATGCTTAGTGGTTTCGTGGTAGTTCATGACTCTCCATCACCCAATATGGAAGGCTGGAAACCACAACTCATCTTGTTGTTTTTTATTTTATATATATAATGTAGACATCTGTACATTTCTAATGTAAGATACAAATAGAATTCATATGTTTCAGGCAATGCTTGCTATGGAATTTATACTGTCATATTCTGTAGAAGGTACTATTGAAAAGGGTCTATTTTATGGGTTTCGTTTTCTGCTTATGGTTGCAAAAAAATAAAATAATACATGTTGTTCATTCTATGTTTAGTTACATTACATATTATTAATTTTTTTTATCTCCATTATGCTATATTGGGTCCATTTTAATAGAAATATATATAGCTCATCTTGTATTCTATGTTCCTACATCTGAGTGGCTGTTGAAACCAATCTTGTTTGATTTATGGCTTGAATTTTTTGAATTATGGATTCCATTTTCTAATTATGGTTGCAACATAATAAAATAATTTATGCTATTTATTCCATGTTTCGTTACATCAGGTATTATTGAATTTCGTTCTTCAAGTTGTTGCATCCTACATTATTCCTCTTCTCCACAACTCGCACTACAAACTTAGGCTATATTGGGTATATTTCAATATCAATATATATAAGGTAACATTAAAATTGTTAAGGTTATGGAGTTTTGGTCAATTCTTATTGTATAGCTTGGGCTATATTGTGGCTTTGTGCATGTGGGTGGCTATTGAAATTAATGTTGTTTGATTTATGGCTTTCATATTCTAATTATGGTTGGAGCACAATAAAATAATTAATACTATTGATTCTATGTTTTGTTACATTAGGTATTATAGGTTATTGTTGTCTACCTTATGCTATATTGCATATATTTTAATCTTATCTCCCTCCTGTACATCACTACCTATTAGCTCATTGTTGCATGTTTCTACACGAAATTGCCGGTATATTTTTAATAGGGAAAAATAGGGTTTACCACCATGAATGAATAAGGTGATAAACCACTAAATATTTTCCTTACTCAAAACTCAATTATGAGAGCCAAAAGATGCAAATAACAATTAGAAATGATACCTAACTATTATAGCAACTATGAGGGAAGTTTATAGAGCATAAAAAGTTGTGTACCTTGTCAAAAACTTGTTATTTTTAGGCTACAAAGGACTCATTCGCCTTCAGTGGTGAATAGGTCCCTATTAGGGTTTCTAAAACTAAGATCAAGGTTTTGTTCCTTGATGTTTGCACTCTCAAAATCTCAGTTATCAGCTTCTGGAAGTCTATAGATAATTTTTAAGCATCAAACCTTCGATTTTGCACTTTATTTGATAACTTTTACAACTTTGATAACATTGACAATTTTTCTCCAAACTTGCTATTTAACCTATAAATCTACAATTACACATTCAAGGGAAGAAAAAATTGTTTGTTAGTGAATGGGGGTTTTCCTTGGTCAAATCCCTTCTAGGTAATTATTAAACCAAATGATGAAATAAATGAAATGAAGGATAAAACATGAAATATGCAATTGATATCACCTTGAAGTGATGTCTTGTCAAACAAATATGCAAACTAGCATGTAGTGGCCATGAAGAATGTAGATCTTGGATCCTCAAATATGATGTGAACAATGCTTGCAAGTAGATATTCAATGTTGCATCCACTTTTTTAGCTCAACAACATACATGAATGCATCAAACCCTTGTCATGATGATATTATCTTGAATTGTTGCAGTAAACTCTTGAAATATGCCTTGAAATACCTTATGAATACTCTTGAAATGCTCTATAATGTTCTCTTGAAATTTCTAGGATGTCTCATAAACTTGCTAGGTATTGTTAGGAGAAACAATGTGAATTAACCCCTTATTTATACTAAATTAGGAGATTAACCCCAAAATTCAAGCAACTAAGGCCGGCAGTAGATCTGGAAGCAATATTTATTAAATTATCATTAGAATTAAATTTGAAAAGAGGGTCCTCATTAAGGGAGGGCCCATTCGCCACCTAGGGTGATTTTTTCTTGGCTCACTTTTCTAGGACCTAACCTCAAGGGATGGAAAGTACATTAGAAACCCATTTTAGACCAACTCAGAAAGGGGAGTTCTATTAAGGGAGGACCCATTCACCACCTAGGGTAGATTAGTCTTAGCACCACTTTCTAAGACCTAGTTTTTCCCAATTAAATGTTTTATTATTTAAATCATGAGTTTTAGGATAGATCTTCAGGAGGTGTCATAAATAAGGTTTAAATTTGAATTAGATGGGATAATTAACTCCAATTACCCACAATTAATTAAAACCACTCTAGATAAATGTGAAAATGCTTTACAACACTTTACAACACCTAAATAAGTTATAAATTTAAATACATTTGTTAAGAATGGGCCCATTAAGCTTAATTAAGTAAATAAATCCTAGAAAAGTGTGAAAGTGTGTTACAAAACTTCACAACACCTTTGCAAAGGATCAATTAAACCATTTTTTAATCAAATATAGGTCTTAGAATGATGTGAATGTGTACAACACATTACAACACTATTCCAAGACACCATTAATTTAGTTTTAATGTCAATTATCAAACCAAGTAAGGGAAAAAGGCTACTTTTTTCGTTACTACATTTTGCCCCCACTTTAGTGAGAGGATGACCCCATGTCAAACTCACACTAAAGTAGACATTCAAGAAACTTAAGTATGCAACAATAAAAAAGATACATAATCATACCTTGTCAATGGCTAAGAAAAAGAATAAAAAATGATCAAACACAACCTTTCCAACGTGATGTGGAATGGGGTTGTTTATCCATAACATACACCACTCACTCTGGGGTTGTGGAACCCCGGTCTATTCACTAGGTGAGTTGTCCCATCGAAGTGGCAAATGAGAGAATTGTATTAGCCTCCCCTACCATACTAAAGTTATCCTTCTGACAACTTTGATAAGGCACCACAATGTAATGATTTTGTAAATGCTTTTGTTATGTAAAATTTTTTAAAGGGGATTTTACTTTGTTCATGTAAAGGTCTTCTTAGGGAGAATTGTGCCTAATGTCTCCAAGAGAGGACAAGTCAAAAGTGTTAGGTCTTTTCCCATGGATGCCTTGTTTGCATCATGCCATGAAAGTAGATCGTACACTCTTGGTTGACACCAACCCTAATGACACCACCAAGAAGAGGACGCATCACAAGAAAAGAGAAAAATCACGCCATGAAATTTTGCAAAAATATGTCATTTATGTATACCCCCACTTTAAATCAGTTGCTACACCATCACTGTGAGAAATTTCTTTAAAGTATCCAATGTTTTTAGCCTAATACATGAGATATTTCCTTAGAAATCCCTTTGCCAAGTCATATGTTTCCAAAATAATCTATGTCATTCAAAATAGGAAGGAAGGGTTTCCCACACAAATACATAAGGGATCTATGGATTTGGAGTCAATATCTCTTTGCTACAATGTTGTTATAGAGTATAGAACTGTCGTCATTCCCCAAATACTCATAAAACTAGAAGAATGGCACAAAGAGAGAAAAAATAAAGAAAAATCATTTTGATTCAATATGGAAGAGACCTAAATGTCTTAACACCTTGTGTCATCCCCAAAAGGAAAATACAAGACAAATGGAAAAAATATTAAAAAAAAATTTGGGTCAACATGGAAGAGACATGAATGTCGCAAGGTCTTGTGTCATCCCCAAAAGGAAAGCACAAGACAAAATCAAAATGATAAAATGTTTACAACATATAGAAGAATGAAGGTACATATAGAAGAATGCACAAAGAGAGAAGGATACATAACAAAAAATTCCATGGGGGATAACATTACACACATGCAATCACATAAAGAAAAACATGAAAAATAAAAAGAATAGTAAAGCATAGGTGAGTCAACCTAAAGCAGGTCATCTACCTCCTAATCTTGGTCGGTATAAACAAAAGACAGGCAACTAGCCAAAGGGACAACATCAAGTGTCGACCTAGGTCATGTACCAAGTTCAACACTTTTATTAGGAGATTTGCCATCTAATCTCATAGAAGAAGAAAAAAATGTATTCAACTCATCATGCACTTGTTCATCAATATTTGTAGTATCGATGTCATCAGCTAAGTTCATCACAATATGAGGTTGAATAACAATGACCATGCAATGTTCTTGTTTATGTTGCGGTGAGCATTGAGAGTCATCATGCATTGCTTCAGGTAAATTTGGATTTTGATTTTCTTTGTTGTTGTTTTCTTGAGTTTGTAATCTATGAGAAATAGGATGACATCTATGTCTATGCTTTCTAGCACTTCAATTTATTTTCAGTCTATTGTCATTTTTTTGTTGTGTAAGAGTTGGTTTGTCAATCATAGGTTTCTTCTCTTCCTTCGGAATAATAGAAGAAACAACATTAGGTTGCTCTACCACTTTCTCTTTGACTGTGTAAACTTGTTTGACTCTAGGAGGGACAATGGGATTGCTTATATTATCTTGTGGTCTCTTGTGGGAAATTGTAGGAAGTTGTTCTATGGATTGTTCTTGTATGTTTGGAAGTGCTTTTGGTTCAATCATTGTTTCGTCAAGGATAGTTGGTTCGGTCATAGGTTGAGGCATATTGCAAAGGGATAGTTTTTATATTTTCTTTGCTCTCAATTTTTGATATGATTTGAAAAATAAATCTTCATGAGGCTTGATAGGTTCCATATGATTGGGCCAAAAGTAATCAAGTGAAAAATTCCCTTTTTTTGAGGCAGGATTAACTCCACTGTGATGCACAATGAACATATCATTGTTAAATGAAACTTTAGACATTTATGCACAATCGAAGGGACAAAATTCATAGAGCAAAGTCATGGATAGCATAGCTTCACATGAAATTGGTCCAATTGTGGAATGATGAAAAATAAGGTAGTTAATGTTTTTGGTCCTACTTTTAAAGGGAGATCTATCAAGCCTATCGTAGGGTAGGGAAATCCATTATGTATCTTGATCCATGTTTTCGGGTTATCATATGTATCTCTATATAACTCATGCACATATAAGAATTCTTCTATGATCAAATCCTCTCCACATATGGGATCAATCAATATCCCATTAGTGGGCTTATCATTGATTCAGACAGTTGTGTAAAGAGGACCATTAGGTGCATGCTTAAGTATGTCATTTTATGAGAAAGCAATGCGAAGAGGTTGTTTAGTCAAGCCCTTACAAGGTCTAGCTTTGATAAATACTATCACTTCATCTATGCAATTTTGTTGAAGAATATCCATATTGTCATTATTCGTGTCAACATTCATCGCATCATTATTTGTTTCACTAGCTTTGAAAAATGAAATATTATGCTTAGGCATGGGATTTGTAAAGATTTGTAAATTTTGATTAGGAGGAGCTAAAGACTTATTACCTTGATCATTCACACCTCCAATTTAAAGTTGATTATTGTCAATAAGTTCTTGCATAAGATGTTTAAGACACAATATTTTGTACCATGTCCATTTTTTTGATGGTAATTACAATAAGCATTTTTTCAAAAGCCTTTAGGCAATGGTATAGTAGGGTCGTGTTCTCTGACAGGAGGTAAGGTAAGCATGTTCTTATTAATAAGCTGCAACATGATATTATGAAGAGTATCAAGTAAAGGAGTGAACTCTCTCTCCCTATCCCTAAAAGGAGTTGTCATCTTTATAGCAGCCACTTGATTATTGTTTTGTTGATTTGTCTAAGGAGGATTTAATTTTAAAAAGCCCTTATTTTTTTTCTTGAAAGGTTGATAATTATTTTGAGTTATGGATTCAGACTTTTTGGGACGACTAGGTGGATTTTTCACATCACGACCGCTAGTCGAGTTTTAATGGTCACAACTTGGGTTGTACATAACTATGTGAAGGATGGAAATGTCAACATTTCAAGTTTTTTTGGGATTTTATCTTATAAGTTGGAAATGAACAATTGTTGAAGGTCAGCATCAAGAATATTAATGTTCACTTGTGAATAAAGTGTTTGGTATCTTCCTATGAAATCAGTCACTTTCTCATCCTCTTTTTGCTTGCATGTCATTAAATCAACAAGGGTCATCTTGGGACCCATGTGAATATGGAAGTGATTGTAAAAGGAATTAATCAGTTCATTGAATGAACCAATTGAATTGATCGAGAAAGAGGAGAACCACTCTAAAGTGGCATCTTTCAAGGATCTAGGGAATAACTTAGCCAAAATTTTATCCTCAAAGATGAAGTCACTATACACAATTACATAAAGGCAGAAACATGGCTAACAGGATCTCTTTCCCACCATATTTTTCAAATGAAGGGACCTCTATACCTTGTGGAATTTTTTCTCTTAATGTGTCAAGGTAAAACGGGGTGGACTTGATGTATTGCAAAGGTTGACCATTATTATTTTGATGTAATGTTTCCAATTTTTGTTGAAAGGATGTCATGGTTTGAAAAAGTGAGCTAATGAGAAGGTACTTTTGGTTATAAGGTTGAGGGGACTAAGGTGGTGTAGTGAGTGTATGCAGAGGGCTAGTGAATTACAGGTTGGTGAAGGTGGATTGTTGAGGAGATGTTGTGTTCAAAGTATTTCCTACGGGAATACCTATGGAAGTGTACACAGTGCTAGTAGGGATGAGTGTTGTGGTTGGTTGAATGGTAGTTATGGGCTAAAAGGTTGTTTTAGGTTGAAATATTGTTGTGGGTTGTGTACCAGTGTACATATGGATGGACATTGGTATCGTGGAGGACTAGATTGGCATTCCATCTTGACTTTGGATAGATCCCATAGCTTGAGTGGAAGTGGTAATCATAGGGATAGTGTTGGTAATGTTAAGGATGTTGGTTGTAGGTGGTGAAGTCATGGAAAATGAAGTATGCAAACAATGAGCCATTAAGGGTTGATTATCAAGAATATGAGAAAGACAGTTAGAGCACCCAAGATCCATGATGAGTGATAGATTGTTGGATGACATGAGCCTAGAACTACATCTTACAATAGTATTACTAATAGGACACCAAATTGTAAAGCTCATACAAGTTTTACAACCCTAGTGTGCAAACCCTAGAATAGCAAAGGGGCAATGCAATAACCTAGAATGAAATACAATTTTTAGATTCTAAGCAATGCAATTTACTGGTTACACAATGCAATAAGTTAAAATGAAATGTTTGAATGCAATTTTGAATTTTAATAATACATTGAAATGGAACAATTTAAGCTAAATGTAATGAATTTGATGAAACAACAAATCAGGGAACTAAAATAGGAAATTAACAAAATCACATAGAAGCTAGAAACAAATATTTTAATTTCCAAAAAATGTAGATCAATAGAGCCTAACAGGGACTCATTCGCTAGCAAGGGTGAATGGGTCCTAGTTAGATGTTTCTACAATTTTTAGAGTGAATTTTGATGCTTTTTTAGTTGCCAGAAGGTACAGACAAGACCTGATCAGGGACTCATTCACTAGTAGGAAAGAATGGGTCCTAGTTAGCTATTTTTAAACTATTTTTTAATGATTTTCAAGCTTTAAGTAATATCTTTCACTTCTAGGTCTAAGATATTGAATTTCAATTTTAGATTTTCTAGAAATATAATGTAAGGTCTAAATTGAAATGAAATTTTATTTTAATTTTCAAATGCAATTGTATGAGATCTAAATGACATGCAAAATGACTGATTTTATTTTTGTAATTTTCATATTTAAGAAATGCAAAGTAATGCAACTCTAAGCCCTAAATGAGATGCAAGATTGCAATGCAAAAAAAAGAAACCCTAAATGATATTTTTAATTCAATGCAAATTTTAATGCAAATGAATGCAAGATCTAGCCTAACAATGTAAAAGAGACTTCACAAATCAAAAAATTGCAATGCTCAATGAGTTAGGTTCACTAAAATGTTTAGGAGGGAAAAATAGGGTTTACCACCATGAATGAATAAGGTGATAAACCACTAAATCTTTTCCTTATTAAAACACTCAATTATGAGAGCCAAAAGATGTAAATAACAATTAGAAATGATACCTAACTATTATAGCAAATATGAGGGAAGTTTTAAGAGCATAAAATGTTGTGTACCTTGTCAAAATCTTGCTATTTTTAGGCTACAGAGGACTCATTCGCCTTCAGTGGTGAATGAGTTTATGTTAGGGTTTTTGAAATGAGATTAGGGTCATGTCCCCTAATGTCTACAGTCTCAAAATCCTAGTTATCAGCTTTTGGAAGTCTGTAGATAATTTTGTAGCTTCAAACCTTTTATTTTGCACTTAATATGAAAACTTTGACAACTTTGACAATTTTGCTCCAAACTTGCTCTTCAACCCGTAAATCTACAATTACACATTCAAGGGAAAATATACTTGTTTTTTGTTAGTGAATGGGGGTTTTCTTTGGACAAACCCCTTGTAGGTAATTAAATCAAATGATGAAATAAATGAAATGAAGCATGCAACATGAAATATGAAATTGATATCACCTTGAATGATGTCTTGTGAAACAAATCTACAAACTAGCATGTAGTGGCCATGAAGAATGTAGATCTTGGATCCTTGAATATGATGTGAACAATGTTTGCCAGTAGATCTTCAATGCTACATCCAATTTTTCAGCTCAACAACATACATGAATGCATCGAACCCTTGTCATGATGATATGATCTTGAATTGCTGTAATAAACTCTTGAAATCTACCTTGAAATGCCTTATGAAAGCTCTTGAAATTCTCTATAATGCTCTCTTGAAGTTGCTAGATGTCTCATAAACTTGCTAGGTCATGTTAGGATAAATAATGTGAATTAACCCCTTATTTATACTAAATTAGGAGATTAACCTCAAAATTCAAACAACTAAGGCCGACACTAGATCTAGAAGCAAACATTACTAAATTCCTTCTAGAATTAAATTTTAAAAGGGGGTCTTCATTAAGGGAGGACCCATTTGACACCTAGCATGAATGGGCCCTGGCTCAATTTTCTAGGACCTAACCCCAGGGATGAAAAGTACATTAAAGACCTATTTCAGACCAACTCAGAAAGGGGGGTCCTATTAAGGGAGGACCCATTCACCACCTAGGGCGAATGGGTCCTAGCATCACTTTTCAGGACCTATTTTTTTTCCAATTAATATTTTTATTGTTTAAATCATGAGTGTTGGGATAGATCTTTGGGAGGTGTCACAAATAAGGTTTAAATTTGAATTAGAACAATTAACTAACTCCAATTACCCACAATTAAATAAGACCACCCTAGATAAATGTGAAGTGCTTTACAACACTTTACAACACCTAAATAAGGTAGAAATTTAAATAAATTTGTTAAGAAGGGTCCCATTAAGCTTAATTAAGTAAATAAATCCTAGAAAAGTGTGAAAATGTGTTAAAACACTTCCCAACACATTTGCAACAGATCAATTAAAGCATTTTTTAATCAAATAAAGGTCGTAGAATGATGTGAATGTGTACAACACATTACAATACTACTTCAAGACACCATTAGTTCAATTTTAATGTCATTTATTAAACCAAGTGAGAGAAAAATGCTACTTTTTATTTTACTACATAAATAAATTACTTATATTTGAATTTTTTTTTAATGGATAACTAGTAAGAAAATTGTTTAACAAATTTGATAGTCAAATTCAAACTTTAATTTTTAGAAAGAGTTTCAAAATAATTATTTAAATTATACTTTTTATGTTATTTTTTATTTTAAAATTCTATACAATTTAAATATTTAAAAAACAAATGCATAAAATGAAAAATATTAAGTGAATTATTATTATTTAATATAATAATATAATTAATAATAATATGAGTAAAATTAATTTATATGAAGATGAAAAATTAGAACAAATAATTAATATGAAAAGAATATATTAGAATATATTTTAAAAATAATTATTAAAATTATTAAAAAAAATAACTTAAATAGTTAATAAATAAATCTAAGTTAATTATTAAGTTATTTAATATGTAAACAATAAAAATTTATATCTACATAATAATATATTTAATATTTGTATAATATAACATCATATAAACATTAAATATATACAATAAATCTATTGACATATAACAAATATATTATATAAAATAATAAATAAATAAATTGAAATTAACTATAAATAGATTTAATATATAAATAATTAAAATCTTATCTATATAATAAATTGAATAATGTATATTTAATATTTATATAATATAATATCATCTCTATTTAAACATAACTATATAAATTATAACAACTTATCATTAGTTTTTTAAAATATAATATTTAGTTTAGATAATTAATAATATTGTATTATCAAAATTAGTAAATCATATATATAAACATTAGAGGAAAGCGGAATAAAATTATGGGACAATTTATGATTAAATGTAATATATTATTTAAATATACAATTTTAACTTGTAAAGATGAAGTATTATTCATGATAGTTTGGTTAGAGGATTCATAATTTACATGTATGTAATATTATTTTTAAAATGTTATTTTCTATTCATTATAGTTTAGGTAAAGGATGCTTTATAATTTAAATATATGTTCTTTCTTATTGTTAATTCCAAAATATAAATATTAAATATTATTTTATTTTTCATGATATTGTATCCAAAGACAAAAATGTCCCTCACTCATGACTACTTAGCTTATATTGAAATGTATACTCCATAATATAGTAATTAACTATAATATAAAAACATAGTCTATATCTATATAATCCAAAAAAGATTCTTAAAATTTTTATATAACAATTTAACTAAAATTTAGATATATAATTTTTCATAATATTCATTTCATTACTTTTAGTTCTTATGTGTATTTCCAAATAAATTATAGCTACTTATCATAACTTATATATATAGAATTTTCAAATAAATATCTTTCTTTTCTTTATTAAATTTTCACATTGATTCAACATTTTACCCAAATAATTACCTACTGAATTATTATACATAATAATAAAACTTTGTATATTACAATCTGAAAAATAACTAAGCTCAAGACTACTTATTAACCAACACAGAAGAGCACCGTATATTTAGTTGTCCAGTCTATAAATTTGAAAAATTAACCCTTCCTTTGCTTTACAGTGTGCCCTTCAATAATTGAAATATATAATCTTGTATAATACATCTAAATCATTAAACAAGATATTCACTAAATAAACTCAGATATCAATTATATTATGTAAATTAAATGGAAGCTAAATTAATTATTTAAATGATTTGCAGAGAAGAGGAATACCTAGCACCGAGGGCACTGTTTTGCTTGTACAGGGCTACAAAATAATAATTTTAAATATATTATTTATTAATACTACTATCATTTTTATTGCTTTAAAATGTACTATTTATTTAGAATAATACGAAGGCTGAGAAAATATCTATTGTGATAAATTATTTTTTAGATTTATTTATAATTTTCTCCAAAACTCCGGTGGACCTTTGTTTGGGCCCATCCAACCAAGCGAGGGTCCTCTATTGGAGTTTTATAAAATATTCTCTGAAATGAATGTTGATCAAATTTTAGGGTAACGCCCTCTTTTTCTCGTCTTCCGCCATTGTTCTATTCTGTATTTAATGGCAAGATAATCTCAAAGATGGCGGTGCCCTACTTGAGATGGCAACGCCATTCCTTCTTCTCACCTAGCTCTCACTTTTCTTCTATTTTTGCCAAGTTAACTGGTTTTAACAATGTAAGAGAATGCACAGTTATCGCATTCTACCCTTTCATTTGTTATTCAAAATGACCAGAAATATGTTCTACTGCTGCACCATCTTATGTGGTGATCTAATTTGAATGCCTGCAAATGGAGCTATTTAATCATTGCACCCACATTCGTGCTTGATTGTTGCATTTCATATACAGGAGAGGGTATATAGTGGAGCACCCTAACTTTGTGTTTCTCAAAATCTTATGTGAAAATTTCAAATCAATCCTATTGTCAGACAGCACCCCTCTAATTCGATATTTTGCGCCTTATACTCCATATAATTTCTTCATTTATAACCTTTCGAAATTCTACGCTGGCCTTCATATATCTACGCAACCCTCCATGATGATGAGTTTTTGTTTTGACCTCTCCCGACGTCCACTTGTGGCTACGTACCATACACAAAAGCCACCACTTTCTACAGACAAAATCATTAACAACTATTGCAGCCTCCTCTTTTGGCAGTGTTCTCTTTATAATTGTTCTCCTTTCATTATTTCTGATGGGGCGTCATTGTGTCTGTTGTTCCATTATTAAATATCAGATCACTATAAAGAGTAGCGTCGTGATTTATCATTCCGGGATATAATAACTAAAGTGACCGCACCACATTATCAGTTACGTACAGGCCGCCATGATTCTCATTCGACGCCAAGTTGTTTGTTCTATATTCCTATATATCATTATTGGCATTCTTCTTTGCAGGCCCACAAATTTTAACAATCTCACTTATTATTCTGTTCTGGAGGTTCACGCTCATGATTTTTATTTTAAATTGCACTATAGTTTTGTTGAATTATTGTGCAGTGTCGAATCAGCTATTCCACTTTCCGATTGTTTATGCCATGAACTCTCATTTGAATAGCCCTTGATCTGTCCCGAGTGACAGCCATCTCAATTAGAAGCCCTAATCTGTCTTAACATGAGAGCTTTATTGACTGCTTTCACTCGTCACCTTAGAGTTGCGGCTTCTCATTAAATGGGCCATAGGGATAAACCGGCCATACTGACACATTCTTCTATTGAGTTAAGATTGCAAGTTGTGCATGCTAAAGCATAAAACAAAATACTATAGTAATGCATAAACAATGTTCTTATTTTACACTCAACTACACCTCTGATTCAGCAAAGGAATGCAAACTAAGGGTGAGAAGGTCGGTCTTTCTTTCTTTTCTTTCTTTTTTGGAGCTGTCGTGGAAGAATATGTAAATCATTAGTCAATTGATTAAATTTTATTTGTTTATTCAACTAATGATTATGAAGATTTTGGATTTAATCTATTGATAAATATGAAGGAATTATTGGTTTAACTAAATAAATATAATTAATCTAATATAAGCTACAAATTTAGAAGAAGAGATAATTTTTTTTAATTAGAAAATAAACAAACAAAATTTATTTAATTACAATTAAAAGAAATATTAAAGATTTATTGTCTAAATAACTAAAATTTATTTAATTGGTATTAGAAGAATGATAGAACTTGATCAATTAAATAAATAGTATTAATTTAATTATTATTAAAAGTTGATATGTGGGATAGATCTAGTGTGATGAACTCTTCATTGACATAGAATTACATAATGTTATTTTAAATAAAAATAAAATAGCAATTTTTAAAAGGGATGCCTTACTAACTCTAAAGAAGAGCAATGAAGAGATATGGGGTAATGATGTCCCCTCAAGAGGGTAGGTAATGTTATAGGCCCTATATTGATTCTTGAAAAGAGAAATAAGGCTTAGGAGGTGAAAGTTAAAGCTTGGAAGGAAACATTAGAGTGAAAAGATGAAATTTTAGAGGGAAAATCCTATAAATAGGAGGTTGCATGGAATAAATTAAATGGTAGAAGATATAAATGCTCATTAGAAAATGATGGTAGTAAATAATTAAAATGATTGAATGATGATAACAATAGTGATATGGATGATTGATTTTATGACAATTGTGTTTGAATCTAGGCACAAGTACATGTTGAAATGTGGCCAACAACTTATATTTGCTATTACACTTGAAATGATACGCCAAGATCTATAAGGACTATGGTGATGTTGTATCTTATGTGTAAGGTACTGATATACAAGTAGGAATATGACTTGATACACCATGATATGGAAGGCCATGATTACATTGGTCATGAGTTGCCCCGAGGATTGAATTCAAAAATGCAATCCACAAGAGAAATATACACAAGGAAGCATTCATAATTGATGAAAAGAAAAAATAAATAATATTTTACCCATTATCAAGTTAAATTATAATAATTAAATTATTTGATGATAATGATAGTTCATTGTTGATATGTGAACAATATATCTTGAAATCAATTAAAGGATTGGGAATGATATGTTATAAATTTAATGATATGAACTAAACAAGGTTTGGATTTGAGTTAGATTAAGCATGAAACTTATTGATGTTTATGGATTTGTGCTAGGATACTTGGCTAAAATTGATAGGATTTTTCCAAAAAAATTCTAGTGTTTTTCAATAATGTAGACTAATATTTTTTCTACAATTTTATGTGAGGAGGAAGTTGATTATACACAATAAATTCAACCAAAACATAAATCCATGTATAGTAAAAATAATCTACCAACATATGAGATAAATTTCATGTGATTGAGAAGATATAATAAATTATAATGTATTTTTTAAATGAAGTTGAAAGTAAATTAGTGGTGTGTGGACCTATGATGAATGTATAATAATATCTTTGTCCAATCCTCCAAATCAATAACACAACAATCATAATCCAATACATTGGTCTTAGCAAGCTAACAAATCAACATGGTGTGCAACTACAATAGATAAAATCTAGATGAAACTTCAAATCTAACACGATTCTTCTCTACACATGGTCAATTATCTAAGATTTAGCATACCACCACTTAACTTCATCATATTTTAAATTTTAGTAAATGGATTGGGATCATGGCATAGCACATGAACTAGTAGGTCACAATAAAATCCAACATAGAGGAATTTCAATGTCATTCTAGAACCACATAGCTATAATTTCTAAGAAAATTGAATCCAATCATCCTTCAAACATTATGTGGTTGTGGGAACATGGTACACAAGCATTAAGGTCAAAGAATACCAAATTCAAGATACGACACCCAACACCATATCAACTATGTATTAAAATATTAATCAATTATATGTGTATTGTTTGGGGTCTATAAGAGATGTCATAGTAATATACTACATTATTGCATATCTAATTCTATCTCACCATTGAATTCACCAATAGTGTATCATATTAAAATCATGACATGTTTTTCTTCTAAATAATGCACCATTAGTGATTAAGACAATGACATGGTATTAGGGACCCACCTAGTGACAAAGCCTTTCTAAACATTTAATAATTTTCTCTCCATCCAAAGGTTGGTGCTCCATTTTGAGATTAAGAATTATTTTGCTACAAAATGTGACATTGGTTGTTCTTAGTCCTAAGTGGCAAGTAGGCCCATTGAGAAATAAAGCTTGAGATTATCTTTTATTTTCCCATATGATAAAAAATAGTTTAAAATAAGTAATTATAAAATTATTTTATTTAGGATAAAGATAAAGGAGGGAAAAAAATTATGGGCCCATGTGTTTTAAATTGGAGAGTATGCTTATCTAAAATCTATAATTCATAATATTTAAATGAAGCTTCATTTAATAAAGAGAAACCATGAAACATAAATCATGGAAAGGAAGTTATGGGAAAGAGCACACAAAAGTAGATAAAGAAAGAACTCATATAGGTGGATATCAATACAAACAAGAAATGGAGAATTTACTTTCTAATTTTTCCCTCTTCTTTAAAATAGTTCTCTTCTATTTTAATGGATAAGGATGTAACTATTGATTTCAAAAGGAGAATGGTTATTTTATTAGGAAAGCTATACCAAATTTTATGTTTAGGAATTTTAATGAAAACTTTTGTAATCATTGTGTTGATTCAAAATAATTATAATCTATCACATTTTATTGTTAAATTACTTTTCATAAATGAGATTTACAATGTTCTCTCTCATTATGCTCTCTCCTTTTTCACCAATAAATTATTCCTACTTTCTTATTACGTGTATATATCATTGAGTTGCAAATATATAACACTCTAATCTCTTACATGTTTATGATTATGTAGATCTGAATTTTTTTGAAAATTTGTATTTTCATTGTTTCACAATTACAAATCCTATACAAAAACAATTATATGCAAGATAGAGGGTTTTACAATTGACATACCACCACTTTAGTTATGATTTAATTTCCTACTTTCTTCTTCCATTTTCTCTTAAAAGTTGAATAATTCAATAAAAATTCTACAAATAAGCAACTTCTTAAATTGTGAAGGTCATTTTGCAAGCCACATACCATCTTGAGGCATGTTTGTATGTGATTTTAGAATTCAAATGAAAATTTAATCATCAAAATATTTGGAACATCTTGTAGGACATGTAACCAAGTTTTTAATCTTTGTCATCTAATTCTATTCTAAATTTTGGTATTCTAGTGGTAAATCATAAAAATATCAACTCATAAGAGCATGCATATTCCACCTAGTGATTTTAGTGGTGACCATGTTGACTAAATGATATAGAATCTACATTTTTTCATATCATGGTAGACCAAAATGTCTATGTAGATCAAAATATTCTAGCAAGAAAAAATCCAATGTCAACATGGCATTCAAGTGGTTAGTTGTAATAACAACAAAGGTGTCAGATTCCTAAAGTGAAATTGAAAGAACTACCTCTTTTCTATGGATATGGGTCATTTTTTCCTTTAGATAACATTCAATATGTTGTGAATTTCTGTAGCATTCATCACATTAGGTGTGCATGTTCCATGAGGCAATGTAGATGTAACAATCTAACTCAAAAACTGTAGTAATTACTTTGGTTTTTAAGCTTGAAGTAAATAATTACATTTCATTAAAAATAGAGATGTAATTTTTTTCTTTTCTAACATCATTTGTTGCACATTTCATAACTGAAGGAGTAAAACATTTCACATTTGAAATAATATTGCACTTCAACTTGTAAAAGAAATATATATTTTCAATTACGTTTTCATACATGAATATCAATCAAGTAATCAAATTTACAATTTAGAATTGAGTTTCCAAATCAAGTATTCCATATCTAGATAAATATTTTGTTTCAAAAGCCTCAACATTGTTTTTTAGAAGAGGGAGAGCACCATTTGAGTTATTTACCTCCAACCACAGACCAACAATCCCCCACACACCTTCCAATTGGAAGTGGCCCTACCCTTAAATAAAGGGTATAGACTAAGGAGTCCCTAGTATGTCATATGAGTCTCTAGTGTTATTCCCTACATAACCAATTTGATCATAAAACTATACTTCTTTAACTATGACACTATTGATTGGTTATGAAATTTTGGAGCATAGAGAATTAACAAGTGCAAGTAGAGATTTTTGCACTACTTTGGCCAAAGTTTTAAAATATTTCAACCACTTCCTTAAAAAGTGGAGTCATATGTTCATCCACCTCTAACTTGACTTGGAAAACTTCAAGACCTAAGGTTTAACTCAAAATAACCATTTGACCAACTAGTTTGGCTTTTCAAAAGATTTCCATTCATATAGTGATGACTCACTAAATAAGAACATGACTAGATTGGTTAAGTTTTCTAACTTCAAATGCTCGTGTTACATTCTAGTAACATCTTCAGTCTTGGCAGCAACCGCTTGTACAAGTCCTTTAAATGAACCAAGAGAATGAACTACTCTCCTATTTTTATTCACATTTGGTCAATCATGATAACACAATGCCATCGACTTGACTCACTAGGTCTCTTTCTAAAAGTAATGACAATATATCAAATAAATACTATAGTCTAATATTAAACTTAAATAAAAGATAATTACATCTTATTAAATTTTTAGACCTTCAATGTTAGATCTTATGGTTCTACTCATTATGAACACCATATTAAATATGGTTATTCATGATAATAAATATCATCTTAAATTTATTCAAAGTATAACTAAGTTCAAATATTGAATAATAATCATTAAATCAGCTTATTAGTGTTAGAGTGAATAATTTACCTATTCACTATAGATTAAGTATACTTAGGTTGATGAGGTTAGAAAACATGTTGTCTAACTAAATGTGCAACCTTTTAGGCATCTAGACGTTATCTAGGAGCTAGGAGGAGGTAGTTCCAGGATAGAAGGTGAGCTAATTGATTATATTTTATTTGTCACATTGCTATGTGTTTATGGGAAGATAAAAGAGGGAGCATAGAAAAGTGTTTAGCATTTCTAACAAGGATTTGCATTGCATCATGGATTTGAGGGTGACCTACAATTTTCTTTTGACCTGAAATGCCTTTCGACAACCTTCACATGACCCTCTTATCAGCATTGGTATTTGTCATTGGTTGTGCTTGCTTGGACCTATTGCACCCAAGTCATTGGACTTGTGGACCTATGGACCTGCCAATGGCGTGGAATCAAACACTGCAGTGAAAGGCACAAAGTTTTGGCTTGTTGCTGCGTATTGTTGCTTTGGAGGTGAGGCGAAACACCCTTAGTGAGAAACACCTTTAGCACTTGGGAGGTGACTAATCTTTAGCACAAGATGAAAATTCAGATTTTATGTTGCATGCAACCTATTTAAATGCTTGGTCTTTCATTTGACTCGACCTTGCTCCCTTCTACATTCAAAGCATCCACTCTACCATGCCATATCTTCCAACTTGAAGATTTCCATGATTTCCAGCAGCGCCCCCACGACCTCGTCAACTCTCCATTTTTGGGTGAAGTACGAAGATCTTGACTGTGAGAAAATACGTGTTAGAGTTTGTATTCAATTGCATTTTTTACAGGTTAAAAATTGACATTTGCAATCTAGATGGTTTCTAGATCAGCTCTACATCACACGTGGCATCCATAGGGGCAAGCTATCTGTGGTTTGATATTTCATCTTTGTATTTTGTAAATTTATGTTTATCAGTGGCTGAAATCATTTTTCAAGAAATTTGAAAACATTGTAAGGCAATTTTTTTTTAAGGTTAAAAAACTTCAAAGCTTAATATAAGTCAGATTTAAGTGTCATTTTCGTAAAAGTGCTTGTTTTTTCCACAAATTTAACTGGCATAATATTACACTCACACTATAAAGTGTCAGTTTATGCCCTTTTGGACTAGTTACAAAGCTCTTCTTCTATAAAGAACCAAATTAGGGGGGCTCTCTGTATCAAGGGGAAATCTAGGTGTTTTCTACTTTTGAGTTTGTTGGTTCATGTGATCAAGTCTCCCAAATTAAATACCTTCCATTTGAGTATTCTTCGTAATCTTCCTAATAATTGGAAAATCAAATATGGATATTGGGGAAAGGAAAGACATACAATAGAATAATGTTGGTTTCTTTAAATTGAAGAAATAGAACAAATGATTATTATTCATGGTATTGCCTTATCCAATCCTCTAATTCTAGCATATATAGAAACATCATCCAGTCTCACTTAGACATCTTGTGAGACATCATCATTTGGAGATGAACAATGTAGTCCAATGACTTCACTTGATATCTCATCACCCATATCAATTGTTACTACATATGAATCACTTTCTGACTCATCCATGAGTTTCATAGATTATTTGCATCATGACTTTACTTTCGTCATTCCAGTTCCACCACATTAGGATGCATATCTATCAAACATAGCATCTTTTTTTGTAGAATCCCACCTTGCTGATTTGGATGACAACATTGAGGATATTCATCTTCTATTTGATGACACCTTTGATGAAGTTGCATCACCATTTCCATCTTTGGATGTTTCTCTTATCTTGCCTACATCAGCTTCTATTGTAACGGATTGTGCAAATATATTTATGAGTTGACCTATCCAACTCAATTATCATCATCTGCAGCAGTATCATATGCTTGGAAACATGAAGAAGGATTCAGGAGTAATGAAGATTTACTTAGTGATTTAAGAAGTCCTATTATCATGGAAATTTAGCATGGTGATAACACTTAGGAAAAACATCAAGAGTGCCATCTTATTAGGTTTGAAAATAAAATTTTGCATGATGATAGATTTTCTATTTTGGATGGAAAATTATCTTTTGATAATCTATTTTTTGAGACAATTCTTGATTCAAGAAACACATATGGTGACACTAGCAGGATATGAGATCCATGTGATTGTTTAGGGTGCCCAATACTAAATTTCAAAGTGAAGCAAGTAAGTAAATTTTATGCTACTAGCATGGTGAGGTATGCTCATCTTTTCTATTTCAACCCATATGTAAATAACTTTGTCATATATTTTTGATGGCACATAAGAGTGAGATAGATAAGAGATTTCATAAAACACTCTAGTATGAAGTGCTCTATTTTGTAAAGGAAGAATCTAGATCTTGTAGGTATCTCACCTTAGCTCTTTAGGGTGGCTATTATGCTAGGCTAGAGAAAAATAAAACAAAGACTTGGCACACTAGTATTCCATTGTTAATTAGAGTGGTACACTAAAAGCATGATGTTGAATTCTTGATATTGATTTGGGATCTTGGAATCAAATTGAGTTTTATCCTAGATTATTTTGTAGTATCAATGATTGAGTTACTATTTCTTAAGGACAAGTGATTCAATGAGGGAAGACTATACTATCCCCTTTTATAGCCTTTCCAACATCTTTTGAAAGCTACAATTTTCTTGGAGATTACCATCCTTATCAAAATGGAGTTTAGTTAATAGTGGTTTATTTAGAGGATCAAGATGAGTCCATTAATAATTTTTAGGGGAAGCTTCATTATTTAAACCTCTCAAGACACCTATCAACATTGACACCTCATGTGAGAAGGAGTTAATGGGACACCTAAGTAGGCTTGAATCCTAAGTGTATGCGTATATAAAAATATATACACTAACACCCACCCTTAAGCATAGCTTAGGTGGGCTTGAAAGAAATGGGTCTTGCCTACTAGCCTAGTAAGGTACTCATGTACAATGCAATCTTTGTAAAGACATAGTAAGATAGAAAACCCAGTGGGAAAAACCATCCTCCAAAAAGAGAGAAGATGAGGAGAAGATTAGAAATCCCCCCGAGGATGATGTTATTGTTGATGTAGACCATACAACAAGAAGAGCTTGTATATGAAAGAAATTTATCTCAATAAAGTGTTTGGTGAAGATGTCAGCAACATGCTTTGAAGACTACCAAAAGATTAAGTCAATGATCTATCCATGAATAAGATCTTGAATATAATGCATATGGATCACTGTGTTGGGTTTTTTGTCACAATAGATGACTGTAGGTTGCCTGAAAGGAATACCAAACTCAAAAAGAATTCCCTAAAGCCATATAGCCTAAGTATTTGAGTTAATAGCCCCCTGAAATCTTCATTTTTGGATGATATAGCAATAGCATTCTACTTCTTCCTAGTCCAACTGATAAGACTTGAATCAAGTGAAAAACTATAATCTGAAGTGGAGTTGTGATTCTTAGTATCACTAGCCCAGTCTAAATCTATAAAACCAACCAAGTCAATTGATGAACCAACCAAGTCAATTGATGAACCAACTTTGTAACGAATCCTAAACCTAAGAGTACCATGAAGGTAATGAAGGATCCTCTTAGTTGCTTTCCTATATAGCTCATGAGGTTCCTACATAAATCTCAAAACCATGCCTACTACATAGGAAATGTCTAGACTAGTATGAGTCAAGTATATAACACTACCAACAAGTTATTGATACAATGTAGCATCAACCAATGATCTAGTACAAGAAGTCTCAAGCTTGACTCTAGATAGAAAGGGAGTTGGAGATGGTTTGCAAGTAGTCATTTGAAACTGGATGCAAGTAGATCAAGAGTATACTTAGGTTATACAACAATAATCCCTAAATTGGATTATGAAATCTTAATGCCAAGGACTTGTAGTGTAATAAACCAAGGTCTCTCATGTCAAATTCATCTTGAAGTCACTAATATAATGGAAAATGAAGTACTCTTGGTAATAAAAAGATCATCAACATATAGAACTAGTATCAAAATTGAGCCATCCTGCTAGATACACATTAGGATGTAAATGAAATCTAGTAAAACTTGGAGATAGGAGGTGAAACCTTAGAAATAGTGTTCCACATTTTGGGAGATGGAATACTATCCTAGAGTTTATTCTTATTTCACATAGTTTCATCCTAGAGTTCCATAAGCAATCAAGAGTACTTCACAAGAGCATTCAAAAGAATTCAAGAGTATTTGTAAGGCATTCAAGGGTAGATTTATAGAAGATTATTGCAACAATCAAGATGTCCCAAAATTATAACACTACAAGCCAACATCATATCTAGGATAATAAAACCTACCAAGAATTTGGTTTAAATTAGGTCTTCATTAAAGCGATACTCATACACCAATTGTGGCGTATTAGTCCCAATGGCTTAAACACAGGACACAAACTTCAAGAAGTGTCTTGTTTAATGTGAAATTCAAAATCAGGTCTTAAGACCTAGGTGTGAGTCATATTCCCAAGGTGGTGTATAAGTCCCAAATCACCAAATTTGGAACTCATGACCCAAAACATTTAACTATGATTGGTTATTTGATAAGTTTCGGGATTATCCGTGAAAAGATGTAATTAATAAGGCTTGTGGATGCAAAATAGGATCAAATAAAGGCATAAAATAACCCCACTTAATTAATAAAACTCTAGATTAATGTGAAAGTGTAAGGAAACACTTTACTACACCCTAAATAAGGCACCATTAAGTCCATTTTATTATTAATTATTCATTCCCAAATTAAGTGTGAAAAGGGTTACTTTTTTCTACACTATGGAGGTAGGAATCCATCTTGGAGTACCAAGCCCTAGGAGCTTGTTTGACACCATATAGAGATTTCCTAAGTCTACAAACTAAGGATAAATCTTGAACAAACCCTGTGGTTGTTCCATGCAGATTTCCTCCTCAAGGTCTCTATGAATAAATGCACTCTTCACATCCATTTTATGTACAACTCATCCATGTATTGCGTCTATAGCTAGTGTGAGTTGAATTGAAGTCGTCATAACAATTGGTGCAAAGGTTCATGTATAGTCAATTCCTACAACTTGTAAAAAACCTTTGGCAACCAGTTGTTCTTTATATTTATCAACTGACCCATCTGCCACAAATTTAGTTTGATATATCCATCTACATCAAACTATCTTCCTTCCCTTAGGAAGTGAAGTCAAATCCCAAGTGTGATTTCTAATCAAGGAATCATATTCCTCATCCATAGAAATATCCCACTCTAGTATGCTTGATGCCTCTTTGAATGTTTGTGGATTGGAAACTAAAGCAAAGAAGGAATGTGCCCCCCCTAAAAATTTACTTGAATCAGTCTATCATCTATTGGATCATGTATACCCACAGTAATGTAGAGTTTGAGATGTGGCGGTGAGTTTAGTGCAAAAATATCAACTTCCAATGAAATCAACCAGACTAGATGAAGATGAACCCACATCATTATTGCATCACTATGAGAATCGAGGAAGAAGAAGACACTACACTAGGAATCACGAGAATGATTTTGGAATCATCGATACTATAATTGGGATCTAATGAGTCCATAATATGTTGAGAAGTGTCAAGGATAGTTTCAAGAGATGTTTCTTAAAACTTAACACTTATATCAATAAGCAACTCATGTGTGGTAGGGTGGAGTATGTGATAGCCTTTTACACCATCTTGATATCCAAAAAAGATGCAAGGCTTGGATTGTGGATCCATAGCCTTGTGATCTCCTTTTGGAATGCATTCCATGGCATGAGAGCCAAAAACTATAAAATGATTAACTATTGGTTTCCAACCTTTCCAAGCTTCAAAGGGAGTGATTGGTCATTCAAGGCTCTATGAGGAACTCTATTCTAAATGTAACATGCACAGTTGACTACTTTTTCCCAATATGATGGTGTGAGCCCCTTAGAGTGAATCATAAAATTAGCCATCTTTTTAAAGATATATTTTTTTGTTTGGTAAAACCATTTTGTTGGGGGTATAAGGAACTATGAGCTATAGATCTATCCTCTTTGATATGAAAAACCACTCAAAATGATTGTTGACATACTCACCCCCATTATCTATTCAAATAACCTTGATGAATTTCCCTAACTGGTTTTCAGCAAGAGCTTTAAAATCTTGAAAAGATTCAAACATTTCTATTTTTTTCTTAAGGAAGTAGACCCATGTAAAACGTGAGAAATCGTCAATAAAGGTGAGAACATACCTAGCTTTTCTAAAAGATGGATGAGGAAAAGCCCTTGAAACATCACTGTGAACAAGTTCTAAAACTTGTATTTCCCTCCATGATTTACCTTTGTCATTTTTTTCTTTTGGATGTTTGTCATGTGCACAACCTTCACAAAGTCCCTTAGAAAATTGAAACTTGGGTTATCCCTTAACCATGTATTATGCTTACATAGTTGCTCAAGGTATGTGGTAGTTAAGATGGCCAAACTACTCACACCATAATTTGCTAACTTCATTTGAATGAGTTAGTAATGCTTTTGGAGAAATATCTATGGAAAAATTGGAGAAGGTATATAATTTGGATTGTTGATCTGCCTCCCCTATTGCTACCAAATTGTTGTTTTGCAATTTTATTATCTCAACTAAATTTGGAGAGAAGTGTACTCTCATTCCCTTCCCTAAATGAGTTATTTTGATACATTGAAAGGAGATTATTTGATAGTGAAGGTACACTTAGAACATTTGAAAATATTCCTCCTTCAACTTCAACAGACCATCCCTTTTACCAATGTTGGAGTATCATCACCTAAGGTGAATGTGGACATACTAGATGGCTCTAAGGATGAAAAAACAACCTTTGAAGAACCCATATGGTGTGAAGCACCAAAGTCTATAATTCATGATGAAGATGAAGATGTTGTAGCAAATAAGGCTTTGCCTTTTGATTTCTATTTTTCCTTATTATTTTCCTGATTTGATGAAGATGCCTTGATAGAATCAGGTAGCCCTATATTATTCTTTTTGAGAATATGTTGTAGAGAATCAATTTGTTTCCTCATGCATTCATGTTCATCGTGTCCAGGATTTTTATAAAAGACACATTTAACTCTCTTCTTAATTTGAGAAGAATTTTTTTGGAGTTTCCAATTATTCCTTCTTTCTTAACTTCCTTGTCCTTTTTAGTGTTCATAACGTATTCCATGCAAGGTGTTAAATGAAATGCTCGTTAGCTAAAAATTAGAAAAAATGCAAGTTTGGAATAGTATTGAACCTGGTAGGATCATTACACAACCAATAGGGTGATGCCCCTTGTGTAGTGGCTATAGTTTCCTTGTGTCCTTCCTCCTCTAGGGGCAGCACACCTCCTTGTAGGCACAGCAGGATAAAGTCTCTCAACTCATGGTACCACCCGGAATATTCACTTCTAATGGCTACTCCTGAATATCAAAGAGGCGTGGATAATGGTTTTGGTCATAGCTTTTGATCCTGCTTCTTCACCTAAAGGGAACCTCTAGATGGCTACTAGTGGGCTTCCATCAGTTTGATTTTGGAAAATTTCCTTGATTACATCTTGTGTTTTTCCAACCCTTGCCAATAGAAAAAGAAGTAACTCAAAAAAATATGGTGAGGTTTGGGATTCCCTCCATGGATACCTAACAATATTGATGTATAGGGTAAAGTGAGAGACTAGGACCCTCCTCCCCAATATGCTACTTGTTTTGTTTAGTGGCTGATTTTTATTTTAATGTTTTATGATCTAGGTGTTGGCCTTATTTTGGACTTTAATAGTGTGATTTTATATCCAACCACTTTTTTTCAAGAATATATGTAATATTATACTTATTTATTAATTTGCCCTTTATAATTTATTAAATTACATGTTTATGAATAATATTATCTATTGGATTGAAAATAAATCCCCCCTTTCTATATGTGATTCATTTCTCACCTTCAATGAAATATTTCTTCTTTTTGAACCATAATCTCCCCTCTTTGTTTCCATTTAGTAAGACTTCTCATTTTATTTAAATATTGTAACTCATTTTTTTCACTACCTTTTACTTGAAATACGTTCACCACATATTTTCTTCCTTTCTCTCTTTTGTCTTGTACATTCGCTTTACCTTCAAATATTAAGTAGCAAATACACCTGCTTATTTTAATTTTTTTGCATAAATTTAATTTTGAATTCACATAACTAAGTTATTCACCTACTAAATTTAATCACGTTTGAAATGACGTTTGGAAATGATAAAATAGATTTGTTTTCTCATAATGACGACTATTACATCTTGATTTCTTATGCTTCTCTTAAAATACAATGACTTTTCACCTAATGCTTATTCTTAAATATAAAGACTTCTTACCAAATCCTTCGAATCTTTATGCTACATAAATAAAACACTAATTTCTTCTCCTTATAATGGGCCATCGCTGTACTTTAAAGAATCGATAGCGAGGTTTTCTAATAGCATGTATTTTTAATTATATCTTCTCCCGTAATCTTCCCGAAAACTTCGGTGGACCGTTGATTGGACCCATCCGACGAACCGTATAGCCCTCTCCCTTCATAAAATATTCCTGAAAATGAATGTTTATCAAATTTTAGGGCAACGCCATCTCTTTCTCGTCTTCCACCATTGTTCTATCCTGCATTTAATCTGTTCTCAATCACTCCTATGATTGAAATCTCCTCCCACTTGCTTGAACCTCCGTCTTATATTCTCATATACACCGTAATCTCAAAGATAGCAGTGCCCCGATGGCAACGCCATTATATTTTCCGACTTCGGCAGCACTTTTTTTCTGTTTTTTTCAAATTAACTGGTTCTAACTTGCCGAGTTACATCACACCATTTTCATTGGACTGCTTCACAAGACTTGACAGCTGCTTAATTTGAGAGCTATGTCTGATCTAGGGCCTACGTCACTGTGCACAATTCAATAACTGTATTTTACTTTTCATATTATGTCTCGTTCCATCTATTTCTATGCCAGGATCTCTATTGCCTGCACTAGGCTTTAATATGTAGACAGACACTTTGATTGGTTTTATCATTTCTTAATCAAAGACAAAATGCTCCGTAATATGTAGTCAATTGAGTTGTGCATCGTTCTTCCGTGTCTTGGTCTACACGCTGCTGCGCTTATTTAGAGTAGTGATTTATCATGCGGGTATTTATTAACTAGATACCCCACATTATCTGTTTTTGCCGCGCCAAGTTTCAACTGCGGTCAAAATTCAACGACAAGCATTCAATTTGTCAGGCCACTCAGCATTTAAGAGTCTACCTAGCGTCAGAGACAAAAGGAGTATGTAGATCCTAGAAAATCTGATGGGAAAGCATTTAATTGTGAACTGCTCGAGATTACAAAAATCCAACATCTCGAACGTGCTCGGTATCCGCGGCCATCGGGTCTATCGAGAATGAACTTTTCATGCTTTAAGATGACTTCATGGCAATTTTTGGGAAGCGTGCTGGTGGCATGGGGCACTAACCCGGTATTAGATGTAGAGTGCAAAATAAACGATTTCATTTTATTTTTTTTTGGGCTTCTTAGTAACGAGTGAGGGACCTTGAAAGAAAAATTTATTAAGACATTTCAAACACGTCTTGTGGAAGTCATAAAGCAAAAGGTGGTCAAAAAGGGGGTTTTTTTTACCTCTGCCCCCTACATCTTCACTATTTCGCCTATACCGTTCATTACAAATCCAAAAAAAATTTAAAAAATTGTCTATTACCAATTATCATTTCACCTATTTCAAGTTAGCTTGTATGCGGGCCCCATCAAAATATCACATGGGTCCATTAGGAGGTGGTCCCTTTACCATCAACCTCATCACATTAAAATGTTCTCCACATGCCCCATATTCCTTCATCAAACCATGCATATGAGTTAACCACGTACCCCTTAAGCCTTCATCAAACCACGCGTACGTGTTAACTTAACCGCGGGTTGTTGGGTAGCTTTAAGCCCTAAAGTCTTCATCTCCCGCAGTTTCCTTCGAGAATGTTCGTCGCTGCATCCTCTCTCCCGCCACCGACTTTGGCTCTGCAACCACGGCGACGACCTTTGGCTGCAGGTAGTGTCTCCACCTCTCTTCACTACAAGATTGCTTGTTTAACAGTGGAATTTTGTTGGGTTCGACGGTGTTTGAGTGCATTTTGGCATCTTCAAAAATCATTTTTGTGTATGGTGCATGAAGGGTTTGACTGTAATCATTTGTATTTACATGTGACTGCCGACTGGTAGAAAAATGAATCCTCATGAATTATTTTGTCTACGTCATCGACTTTTTGACTGCTATGCCTTTTTTTGACATTATTCTATGAAGTAATCACATGTAATGTGTTTTAAACAGGACATTGATGGAATTTTGACGAAGTATCATCATGAAATTTATTGGGTATATAATAAGATACTTAATCTTCAAAGATTTTTTCATTTAATCATATATGGAGCTGCAGAAAATGTCTCCACCCCTCTTCACCTGCAAGATTGTTTGTTTAAAAGAGGAATTTTGTTGGGTTCGACGGTGTTTTAGTGCATTTTGGCATTTTTAAAACTCATTTCTATGTATGCCATTAAGAGTTTGGTTGTAATCATTTATATTTACATGTGACTGCCGACTAGTAGACAAGTGAACCCTCGTGAATTATTATATGAAATTTAAACATTTAATCAAAACCCAAGTGAGTGCTACCAATTAATTTATATGGAGCTGCAGAAAACGTCTCCACCTCTCTTCACTTGCAAGATTGCTTTTTCAACAGTGGTTTTTCTGGGCATCGTCAATGTTTGAGCGCTATGATTTCGGTTGACATTATTCTAAAATCCCCTCTCGCCAGTCTGGAAGCTCTCGACTTTCCTTAGACTGCTCGGTTGTCCATAAAATCATGAGTCACAAGCCCCATCATCCACAATATGAACCACTTCAAATGATGATTCTCCTTTGGTAGCACTCACTTGGGTTTCGATTAAATCTAGTCTAATTTGGTTAATGCTTGGAATTTAAAGTAAAATTGAAAATGCCAGTAGATCTATCCAGATTCATTATGGTAAGGGAACCAGCCTGCTGTTATGAAAGTACATGTAAAATACATTCTTAACAAGATACTTAGACTCAATACACAAAGAATTTGCCCCAAAATTAAAGTAATATTCATTTTTATGTGGCACATGCAGAGCCTTACAGTATTTCTCATTTACAATTCTGGATATTAAAAATGATTATTCTCATAGTTCAAGCAAAATTTAGAACATACTATTCCCTCCAAAACCCCAGTGTGGGTAATCCAAACCGGATAACTCCCATCATGATGCAGGAGATTTGCACCGAAACAGGGGTATGTCATGCCCACAGCTTCGATAAGTTAGAATAGAACATTAGTTAGTAGTTCAGAAATTTTGAAACGTGTCTCCCCTAAAAATGAGAGCAGTCACATTAAATAGTTATGGTATTGTTTTAAATAGAACTGAAAAGCATTTTAGTTTTATTTCAAGGAAGAAGGTATATTGTTGCATGGTATTTTGCTGATAAATCTATCACAATTATATGAACAAAACAGTTGACGTTTTCCACACTGTCGATGAGTTGATTGATGAATGTTAAGCATCTAAAGGGATTGCTTATTCCAATTCAAAGTTCTTATATTTCCTAGGTTTCTCACTTGAATTGAGGTAGAGCAGAACTCCATCATTATCGTTAGTTCCCATTCTCTCTCTCAATATAAGGAGAGATTTCCATAAAATTGAATTCAAGGGATATGTAGTATACAGCTGAGTATACAATTCTGAGTACAATGAGAAAATAACTCTTATCTTCCTTGAGACCTTACACACATTCAAATTAGTGTTGAATGTACAATTCATCAAATAGATACTCCATCTACCATGACATAGGAAATAAAAACGTGCTTATGCAGGTACCCCAACCCCTTTCCAGAATTCCACTATCTATTATATCAATCTCTCCAAATCCCATCTAGAAACCCACATCTCCTAAATAGTAAAAATACTCCAAATTCTTCAATTGCCCTGACAAGACCATCTCCAAACAAATGGTATTCAAACCCTAAATTTTATGATAATGTTATAAAACCCCCAACATTCATCAATATCAAGGAACCCCCAACTAAATGTCACTAGCTAAGAATATTCAATGAACTGGAACACACATGGCCTATTGTGATGGAGACACTAAAGACCCAAAGCACACATCACATATACAGTAAAGTTGGAATATGTACACGTTGAGTACAAAATAGTTACAGATATGGGTAATGTGATGTTTGATACTTGAGCACATTTTATTGGTTGTAAGCTTGGAATATTATGAATTAGAATTATATATTATTATAATATAAAAATATCAATAAATATAAAAATATAAAAAAATCAATAAACATCATAAAAGTCCACTTTAACTAAAAATTTGTTTCTAATTTCATTTTGGATGGACCAACAATGACTCAGAGATCTAAAGCCATGAATAGGATGAAAGGAACCTTATTCATATCCTTAAATTTTACACTGCAAATAAATAGTATTGTAAAATTCAACGCTGCACTAGAAAATCATTAAACATATTTAACAACTAGAAAATCATTAAACAAGGATCGTATTTCAATTCACATATGCTCTACCACTAACTCATGAATTATGGCCTCTTTTTTTATGAGATGTTATCCATTTCAACATATAATCTAGAGACAATCATCATTGCAGCAAAGCACCATACATATCCTGTCTTTTCCCAAGCAACTTTAGTCTCTGGCCAATATCCAAAGCTATTAGGTTCTTCTAACTTTCATTATTGTTGTTGGTAAATAAAGGATTTTGTTTTAGCTTATATCCAAGTATGAAATAAACATTCGTTCTCCTCTAAGCTCAAGGTAGTTGCATAAGGATTTTCCCCCATAGGTGCTTTCTCTTTATTCAATGCAGACTTTTATTGTACCTTCCTTCCAAACCTTAGAATTATACAATCATGGCAACATGAATTACTATGTATATTACCAAACTCAATTTATAAAAAGACAAATACTGATCAAAACATATTCCCGATCAAACTCTTCTTAAGGTTCTGGATAAAGTATGTTAACCTATTTTGAGTCTTCACATTGACAATAGCTTGTTATACGATCATCCATGATTCTATTTTGTTGATATTTTATAAGCATAATGAGCAAAAACATCCTTATGGCATACATGATAAAAGAAAATCATGATGAATTAGGCTTCGAACAAATCCATTTGCCAAGTTCCTACTTGATATCTATAGAAGACTGTGTATATATATGTATAATCTTATATGGATAATAAAGGTGAAAATGGTCAACATGGACCTTAACATATGTAATTTGATGGGTGGTATATATCTATATAAGAGTGTACATATGTAATCTAATATATGTGTGTATATATATATGTGTGTGTGTGTGTGTGTGTGTGTGTGTATAATCTTATATGGATAATAATGGTGAAAATGAGGAAGAAAACCGCAGGAGATGAAGACTTTACGGCTTAAAGTTGCCTAGCAACCCGCGGTTAAGTTAACACGTACGCATGGTTTGATGAAGGCTTACGTGGAGAACATTTTAATGTGATGAGGTTGATGGTAAAGGGACCACCTCTTAACGCACCCACGTGATATTTTGATGGGGCCCGCATACAAACGTAACTTAAAATAGGTGAAATGATAATTGGTAATAGGCAATTTTTCATTCAACACACCATTGTTTGGTAGGAAAATACAAATGTGAAAGTCAATCACCACAATTCAATGCATTCAATATACACATTCTAATGATTTTATAAGAGGCAATTTCCAGTGTCATTTTCACTATGAATTTTCATATGTTGTCACAGCATATCCTCTACAAAACTCAGGCATAGATGGCCACTGCAAAATGAAATGACAGATTGTTTCCCACAAAAAATTCAAATTTGAAACTCACCCACCACAATTCAATGCATTCAATTTACCCATTCGAATGATTTTTTAAGATGGAATTCCCATGGTCATTTTCATTATGAATTCCCCCTTGCTTTCACTGAATATCCTCTATAGACTTCAAAGCTTACTAAGGAAACTTCTGCACATTCCTCTTAAAAGGGAGCTTATTCATGTTGGTACACCTAGAATAAGTAAATTCATGTTTTTATTTATCAGTATACCGGATTTACATTTATGTTGTCTCTTTCATTGTTCAATATACTCTTTTATATTTATGTACTCAGTGTCTACATTATTTTCAGAGATACATTATTTTCCACTAATTTTATGAGTTTCAATAATTAGATTACATATTTGTATATACATATACATATACATGAACATGTATATGTATATACAAATATATATGCACATATATATGCATATGTATGTATGAATGTATATGTATACATGTATATGTATGTACATAGACATGTATATTTATATGGATATACATATATTTATTGAAAGTCGTGGCATGAAGTATATGCACAATACACACTGTCAAATAAATTCGTGCAACGGTTGTCACTAAATATATGTATATTTATATAGATGTACATGTATATGCATATAGATATACATGTATACACATACATATATATGTATATATATGTCCATTCTATTGCACTCTGCCATATATGGTGCCATCATATGTAATACACACTATTATTTTCAGCTTCATACCAAGGATCAAAACATTGTGGATTTTAATGCTCCAATCAAAACTCTTATTGTTGTGCATGCAATATTGTAAGGATGATTTGATGTGGGAATGTTATGAGTACCGAGTACTACCCCCGTTTATTACAATTATTTTGTAGGCAAGCAGAGCGTGGAGAGGTGAATCAAGCATGTGGATTATCAACATACCAACAAAGTTGTGTTTGTTAACACAACAAACTCTATAGGGACATTTTGCTCTGAATGCTTCATGATATGTTTACATTTTCTGGTATACACATGTTCATAAATAAATACTTTTCTTATCAGATGCTTATTTCATTGGAGGAATATATTTATTGGCATTGGTCTCTTAATGGCAGGAATGCGAGGACTTATCCACAATCAACGGAAGACATTCAATGTTAATGATAGGTAAAGTCTATGACTTTACTTTGGCAATGACCTAGTAATACTGAAAAATGTGTCTTTTTATATATATGGCTGAAAGTTAGATGAAATGAGCAATAGTATACAGTAATTATGAGATTAGTTAGTATTAGATTAATTATATGTCTGCATGTATATACATATATATATATATATATATATATATGATAGGTATATATGTACATACATATATATGGTTATGCATATATGTATGTACATATATATATATATTGATAGGTATATATGTACATACATATATATGGTTATGCATATATGTATGTACATATATAGCTATATATATATGTGTGTGTGTGTCTATGTGTATATATATAATTAATCTGATAATTAACATGTAGTTCCATTAATTTTTGATACTGATAATTGATAAGAGTATATCATTGTCTTCATATGCCTTCATCAAACCACGCGTATGGGTTTACGTAACAAAGTTTTGTGATTATTTTTTATTGACAAAGACTGAAACATAGTGTAATTAGTGAGAACACAGAAAATAGAAGGCTGAAACCATCATCAAACATAGAAGGCATACAAATTTGAGGTTCCAATAACAAACAACAACATTAGGACATTTTATAATCATATCATAGTTATATTTTGAATCAAACTGCAATAATTGATTGGGTGGTGCGAGAGAAAAACATGGCTCGAACATACTTGAAACATAATTACATCAACATTATCACATCTTATAATCATATCACAGTTATAACTTTAAGCAGATAAATAGATCTGATTTGTAAACCAGATCACCGAAATATACTACTACATCGATCAAAAAAAAATTGAATATGGACATCATCAACTGTCCATATTTCTAGGAAAAGGTGGTGGCGTGATATATCTGCTAGTAGCTGAGCCAGGTCCACTTGTAGGAGGTGATACTTGTTTAATACCTCCTTGAAGGCATGTTGCTATTTGAGCAAGTAATTCCTAGCTTGCATCAGCAATCAATCCCATTTGTTATGAGCCACTCTTAACCTACATATTGTTGATGGTTGTAAAGGTTGGTGTCAAAATGCTCATCATATCAAGCAGGATAAGATGATGGGTGGGTATAGGATCCCCCACTGTTGACTTACGTTTTCTCTTCTCTGCTTGTTTTGCTTTCTTTTCTGCTTCCTTTTGTAGATGTTCATCCTTGGCCTGCTCCTGTCGAATGGCTTTCTCTTGCATTCTTATCATTTTCTGCTCATCTTCTATCACTTTCCTTGCTTGCTTCTCAGCCCTTGCTGCTTCCTTTATAATTGCTTATGATTCACAGTCTGCCTTTCTTTGCAACATCTGCTCCTTCTTACGTTGTTGCAACTCCTCTTGCCTTTTCTTCTCTGCCTCTTGTTGGCTAAACAATTCGATGAAGGCGTCAGATGTTAGTACTTGGGACCCCCTACTAAGGTGAAGCACTCCTAAATGACCTCTTCGCGATGTTCCTTGCACCCTTTGCATTGAAAGTTTCAAGAATTTACTGATTCGTCTTGTTGTTTGTGATCCATCATGTGGGGTGCATGGCAGAAACTCAGCTTCTTCCTCACTAATAGCATTGTCATCTTCACTTTGACCATCACTATGCTCTTGCCAATTCCTTGCATTAGTGAAGTAATGTATTACTTCAGCTAGATCAACGTGTGGTGGGGAAGGCATAGAGAGGCTGACTTCTTCCTCGGTTGGATTTATTTGCACTCCAAGGTTTGTGGCTACTTCATGCATCCATTTCAGTTGACTAACTTGAGTTGGAAAACTCAGGCCTGTTGATGTAGTGGTTGTATCTTCAGTGGAGGGTGCAATAACTGATTGAACTTTTGGTTGGAAATCTGCTAAAACTTGTTGGGTTTTTGGTTGAATGTGTGTTGTAGCTTCATCACCCTCATTGCATTATGTTGCAACATCACTTGCCACTTCCCGTGCATCATATTCCCTCATAAAACCATCTATTACATCCTCATTGTAACCAAGAAGACACAAGCATGTCTCTGCTACCATAACATCGTCTTCAATGGTTCATCTTCTGTTCTAGGAGTTGTAGCATCATCTTCAACAACATAGCCCTCACTTGGGACCATGTCGGTGTCAGGGGATGACCGATTAAGAGGCCATATTCCTATTCTGTGAAACCCACTAACAATGTTACTTGGTTTCAAGGCTTTTCTGAAAGCTTGGCTTGCAAGACTTGCCAACTCTTCACGTCCAATATCAATATGCGGGTTTGCAGCCTGCCAAATAGTTCTTTCCTCTCTAAAATATGCCTTGAATGGAGCAAAAACGCTAACATCCAATGGCTGCAGCTTGTGACTGGTATGAGCAAGCAGCGTTAGTAGGTCTATTCCTAATTTTTGTGATTGTTCAATGGTCTTGAAAGCCATGTGGCTGCCATGACCATCAAAAATGAGAAGGGCATTGTTTGTCGGTGAAACCCCACTGGGGATATTAGCTACAAAATGGTCTAACCATTTGAGAAATAGTTCCTTTGTCATCCACACATGTTCTCGAACTGCCATCAATGCCCCTACCTCACAATTAAAGATATAGTTATGCATGTGCCTCTTTGATTTAAACAAGTAGATCCCGGGAATGGTTATCCCAGCTGCACTTACGCAAGCCAGCACTGTGATCCACTCTCTACTTTTTGAAACCAAATGTGGTACACATTTTGTACCCAATTTGGCAATAACTCTCATGCCATAGTTCCTACCAGCCTGAATACCAGTCTCATCGTAGTTCCATATTCGACTTGCTCCATACTGGTTAAGTTTGATCAGGTTCTCGAGGTTGTCGTAGAATGCTTGCATGATAGAAGAACGAACCATAATCGCTCTGTCATTGTCCACTCCTTCAGTTGTTCTGATTGTCAAATCTGGGTGCCTTCTTTGAAATCCTGCCCACCATGACCTCCTGGGGACCCCATTTGTGAAAGGATTGGGTTGACTTGTTGTTATATGGGAAACAGTGGCTTGTAGTTGATTTACTTGCAGTCTGTGGCCCAATCTTTCCATGTCCTTGCACCATTGGACAACTTCAGTCTCCTCCTCTTTAGTTAAAATTATACATGGACCGCTTCTCTTTGTGGTGGTTTGTCCTAACAGCCACGCCCTCAAACTGCTAGGTGGCATACCCCACTTGATTGTTGCTACCCTAATTGACATGTTGTGTTCTTCAACACTCTTAATTGCTCCTTCCATATCAGCATATGTCCACTGCCTAATGGGTATAGGTGAGGGCAGTTGCACAGTAGGTTGAACATTTGGCTAAACAGGAGGTTCGGCTTCTGTTGTGTTGGTGGCTTCATCTGCAGAGTCAGGAACATCTTGTGGGTTGGGATTTGCATGAAATTCTTCATCAGGCTGTGTTTCAACGAAGTGCACCCCACGAGTTACTCTAATTGCACGTTTTCCTCTTCCTACAACCCTTGTAGTCCTTCTAGTAGGTGCCATAATTTTCCAGTTAACCTGCACGAACAGTAAAAATTGAATAACTTGTTAATGCAACAAAGAATAACATGAGATTAGTTCATAGAATAATGTCAATAGAAATCATAGTGCTCAAACATTAACGACGCCCAAAAAAACCCACTATTGAGAAAGCAATCTTGCAAGTGAAGAGAGGTGGAGACTTACTAAACAAGATTTCTGGATAAAACTTTGTGCAATTTTTCTTCATCAATGTTTCGGATCATACTCCATGATCCAAAACATTGATGAAGAAAAATTGCACAAAATTTTATCCAGAATTCTTGATTGCTAATGGTCATGGACTGTGGAAATAGAATGTTATTAAGAGGTGGAGACATTTTCTGTAGCTCCATATAAGATTAAATGAAAAAATATTTGAAGATTAAGTATCTTATTATATACCTAATAAATTTCATGATGATAATTGGTCAAAATTCTGTCAATGTTATGTTTAAATCACATTACATGTGATTACTTCATAGAATAATGTCAAAAAAGGGCATAGCAGTCAAAAAGTCAATGCCATAGATAGAATAAGATAGAATAATTCATGACAAAATAAGACAGAATAAGACAGTCAAACCCTTCATGACATACACATAAATTATTTTTAAAGATGCCAAAATGCAATCAAACACCATCGAACCCAACAAAAATCCACTATTGAACAAACAATCTTGCAAGTGAGAGAGGTGGATCAAATTTGTACTGGTCACATGTAAACTCTACATGGCTTGATATGAGGAAACAATACATGGCATGACTATATATATATATATATATATATGTATGTATGTATGTATGTATGTATGTATGTATGTATGTATGTATGTATGTATGTCTACAGTCTGATAAGAATATGACAGAATAAGACAAAATAATTCATGAGGGATCATTTTTCTACCAGTTGGCAATCACATGTAAATAGAAATGATTACAGTCAAACCCTTCATGCCATACACAGAAATGATTTGTAAAGATGCCAAAATGCAATCAAACACCGGATTCTTACCAGATTTATATATATATATATATATATATATCTATACAATCTGCTATGATGAAACCCTACACATTCTTATCAGATTATATATATATATACAATCTGCTATGATGATATCATACACATTCTTGTAAGATTATATATATATATATATACAATCTACTATGATGAAACCCTACACATTCTTATCAGATTATATATATATACAATCTGCTATGATGAAACCCTAGCCATTATTAAAGATGGATTTAGAATATAACTATGATATGATTAAAAAATGGGTAATGTTGATGTTATTATATTTGATGTATGGTATAATGTTGCTATTATAATCTTTGATTTATGATGAATGCGGGCGAAAAAAATGTAACTACGATATGATTAAATAATGGATAATGCTAAGTTGAACAGCTAACTAAAAGCAAAATTATTGGTATGCTTGAAAATAATGTAAACACTGAGTACATAAATATAAATATAATGTAACTATGATATGATTAAATAATGCTAAGTTGAATAGCTGAGTGAAAGCAAAATTATTTGTATGCCTGAAATTAATGTAAACATTGAGTACATAAATATAAAAGATTATATTGAACAATGAAACAGACAACATAAATGTAAACATTAAGCCTGATAATAATGTAAACACTGAATATATTGAATAAATAAAATATTATGCTGATAAATATAAAAGAGTATATTGAATAATGAAACAAACAACAAAAATGTAGAATAGTATGGCTAAAAAAAATGTAACCAGTGAGTACTTAAATAGAAAATATTATATTGAATATTGAAACAAATGTAACCAGTGAGTACTTAAATAGAAAAGATTAACCATGAATATTGAAATAGACAACATAAATGTAAAACAAAGAGGCTGAAAATAATGTAAACACTGAGTACATAAATATAAAAGAGAATATTGAATAATGAAATAGACAACATAAATGTAAATCTAGTATACTGATAAATAAAAACATGAATTTACTTATTTTAGGTGTACTGACCTGAATAAGCTCCCTTTTAAGAGGAATGTGCAGAAGTTGCCTTAGTAAGCTCTAAAGTCTGTAGAGGATATTCAGTGAAAGCGGGGGAGAATTTGTAATGAAAATGACCATGGAAATTCCCTCTTAAAACTTCATTCAAATTGGTAAATTGAATGCATTGAATTGTGGTGGGTGAGTTTCAAATTTGATTTTTTTGTGGGAAACAATCTGTCATTTCATTTTGCAGTGGCCATCTATGCCTCAATTTTTTCGTGGCCTTTAGGAAATCAATTTTATATTTGGTTTAATTGTCAAAATAGGTGGCTCTATTAAATTCAGTCAGATATATGAATTATACTATGTTTTATGGTATATTAGGGAGCCTTACACCATTAACTATTTATGCAGGTACCAGAAGTAGATGGAGTTAATGCATGAAGATGTCAAGGGATGTGTGGGTGATTGTGCAACTAATAGCTTATAAAGTTGTTCAATGTTTTGTATTATGTCAGAATGTGGACCATTAACTATTTTTAATGTTTTAAATTATGTGACATTGTGCACCATTAACTGTTTATGTATACATGTAAATACAATGCATTAGAAGCTTTGAGCCACTTGCATGGAGTGGTTCTTGTAAACATCAGTGTACCTTTTTTAATTCATAAATGACTTTATTTTGTGCAAGTTGACTTATGTTGAAAACATAATTGTACCAATATATGTTTAAATTTGTTTTTTTTGTTGGTTGGTTACAGACTAAGTAGTGAACATATACTGGTGTAATGTCTAATTTTTTATTGGCATAACTACAACATTTTAATGACTAAAATGTAAACGAATATTGGGGGGACAGGTGAACGAGGAGTAAACGAAATCGGATCATGAACGGCAATCGGGGGTTTTCCCCTATTCCTCTAACAAGCAAGGGAACATTAGGAAAGATACTCAATCATAGATGAACTTCTCGGCCGTTGGCCAAAATAATGGGCTCATTGATTTGCTACCCCGAAGAGTCCATTCAAGATTGAAAACATGTGGTTTTAGGATAGTACATTCTTGAATCATGTTAAGGACTGATCATCGAATCTTTCTAAGGTGAGATGCATAAAAATGTATTTTCTTGACTAAAGGTCGATTATGAAAGAGTCGAACAAAGACAATTTTAAGAACATTTTCAAAGAAAGGAGAAGGATTAAGGAGGAACATGAAGTCATTTTTTTAGGATTAATTTTCATAGCATTTATATTTGTTTATCTAATTTTAGATATAAGTTAAGTATACGTGTGTATTTTTTATTTTTTTTATCATGAGCTACTCATGGAAGTTGAAAGAACAAAATAGGAGCTTGACAATTCATGGAAAGCTCTTAAGCAGCCCCAACGCTCCTCCTTATCTTAGCTAACAAGTTTTGGAAGAGTATAAGTGTATTGGAGTCTTGTTTTTGTTTGTCCCTTCTCTTTTTCATTATAGTTTTCTATCAATTTACCTTTATTTTGGTGTTTTTTTAGTGTTCAGCATATCCTAGTGTGTTATTAAGTTTTTTCATTCTCCCTTTTGTTCAGTAATTCCAAATTTCTATACAAAAATTTATGATTTACAATAGTTTCAAATGATAGCACATAACCTGAACTACAACACATAAGTTGCACAATAATTCATTATGCAAACATCCATGTAATGTACTCATTTCTTGAGTAGAGAGATTCAACTTCAAATCCTAGATTCTCTATCTTATATACTTTCTAGTTTTGTATTGTTTGTATTCCAACAAGCATATTCTCTATAATTTTTAATTTTTGACCTAGCTATATTTATCTTTCACTCAGATTAAGTAGAAAAGGGAAAATTTTGCCTAAATATAATTTTATTTTATCTTTCTATTTATAATATTATATTTAAATTTCAAAAGAATATAAATAAAATCAAGAAATTCTCTTATCTAGCGAGTAGTGTAGAAAAATTAAAATTCTAGGCATAAACAACTAACAAATAATACTTTTTCTTGACTATAATTACAAATTATGGTATATTTCAAAAATGCACTTGCATTATGAAACATTCATTATCATGGATTGTAACTCCTCAAAATCATGATAAATCAAGTGGGCACAAACATACCATGATTGATCATGGTAACCTACTTTCCCTACTATGAAAAATATATCGTTTATTTTACATCTTTGATTAACAAAAGTACATGTCATTCAAAAAGTTTTCATAAATTGATACCTTCCTTTCAATTGCATTGTAAGAAAATTTCCATATCACAATCTTGTATATATATGTGTGTGTGTGTGTGTGTCCATTGGCATAGATCCATACATTTGCATACATGAAAAGTTATCCTCTAGTTCCACACCAAATCCAAATCACATAAGGATCATGGTACACCAAGTTCAACACACCAACTCATCAAGTACACATGAGTAATTGGTTACACTTCACAATTATATCAGTGATGAGAAACTACTCAAGGAAACTCTTGTGTTGCTAAAGGATTTGGTCCTATATGCTTTTGAACTCCATGGATTGATACTTTTTAAATTATAGAAGGTCTATAACATAGTTTAGTAATAGTACTCAAGCAGGTAGAATGTAAATATGCATACATATTTATGAAGGGTGTGTTATGTATATAGAAAATATATAAATAAAAATACATTATTTATTTATTTATATATCTTTATCTATGTTTTCATAATTATGTAATCAAACTCTACATACATTATTATTTATCTAGATTCTCATTTAGAAAGATCTCCATTGAGATCACATCCTAGGCCTTGGATTAATAGTTTTCTAAAAAAATGTTAGTTACCTTAAAGGTTCAACATATTTCTAGAGGGAAAATGTAATTAGCTAAGCCACTTGAATAGAAGTTGACAAAAAAATAAAAATAAACTTAAGTGAAGCCCCCAATTGTAATAGAAACATATTTTTTTAGCTTAGATTTTATGGACACTAAGTTTAGTATCAAATCTATGTTTCACAAGGTTAGCCATTTAGGGGAAATAAGAAACTTGAAGGCATAAAACATTGCCTCATGCATTTAGTAACTTTAAGGCCTCTAGGTCAATTCGAGTTCTTAGAAATTAGAAGCAACCTTAGTAAGTATAGAAAATACTTAAAATATTTAAAATATGGATTCAAGCATAAATGGAGAAGTAATCATGCGTATTTATGGTTTACAAACTCCTTGGAAGTTAAAATAAAAAATTAGATATGGGAAAAAATATGCGTTGAATTTATATACATTATAGACCATGTTTAGGTGTGTTTAAATATCATTCCAACATATTGGAAAATTAAAAAATTTCATACTTGAGAAGTTTTAAATAGAAAATTAGGAAAGTGTTTTGGAGATCTCTTTAAAGGGGCTCTTGTAGAAATTAGAATACAAAGGTTCAATCATAAATCCTAAGAATGTATAATTTTTGTAACTTCCATGTGTATTTCAAAAGTGTGTAAAATTATATTTTATCCCAAACAAAAAATATTTGGTGATCTAAATTTTAGATGTTGAATTCTTGAGCTTGTATATATATACATACATACATACATACATATATATATATATATCCATTGGCATAAATCCATACATTTGCATACATGAAAAGTTATCTTCTAGTTCCACACCATATATATATATATATATCCATTGGCATAAATCCATACATTTGCATACATGAAAATTTATCCTCTAGTTCCACACCAAATCCAAATCACATGACCATCATGGTACACCAAGTGACACACCAACTCATCGAGTATACATGAGTAATTAGTTACACTCCACAATTATATCAGTGATGAGAAACTAATAAAGGAAATTCTTCTACTTCTAAAGGATTTGGTCCTATATGCTTTTGAACTGGACATGGATGCATGATACTTTGTAAACTCTATAGGGTCTACAATATAGTTTAATGATAGTACTCAAGTAGGTAGTTCAGGCAAATATGCATGTACACCCTTATGAATGGCGTGTTATGTATATAGAAAATATATAAATAAAAATACATTATTTACTTAGTTATATATCTTTATCTATATTTTCATAATTATGTAATCAAACATTTCATATATTAAATTATTTATCTAGTTTCTCATTTAGAAGGATCCCCATTGAGATCACAATCCTAGGCCTTGGATTAATAATTTTCTAAAACAAGTTAGTTGTCTTAAATGTTCAAAATATTTCTAGAGGGAAAATATAATTAGCTAAGCCACTTGAATAGAAGTTGACAAAAAATAAAACATAAACTTAAGTAAATCCCCCAATTGTAGTAGAAACATCTTTTCTTAGCTTAGGTTTTAGGGAAACTAAGTTTGGTATCAAATCTATGTTTCACAAGGTTAGCCATTTGGGGGAAATAAGAAGCTTGAGGAATAAAACATTGCCTCATGCATTTAGTAACTTTAATGCCTCATCAATTCGAGTTCTTAGAAATTAGAAATAATTTTAGTAAGTATAAAAAATACTTACAATATTTAAAATAAGGATTCAAGCATAAATGGAGAAGTAATTATGCGTACTTATGGTTTGAAAACTCCTTGGAATTTACAATAAAACAATTAGATATGGGAACAAAATATATGCATTGAATGTATATACATTATAGGTGTTGATGTGTGCTTTATCATTCCAACATATTGGAAAATCAAAATTTTCCATACTCGAAAGGTTTTAAATAGAAAATTAGGAAAGTCTTTTGGATATCTCTTTAAAGGGGCTCTAGTAGAATACAAAGGTTCAATCATAAATCCTAAGAATGTATTATTTTTGTAACTTCCATGTGTATTTCAAAAGTGTGTAAAACTATATTTTATCTCAAAAAAAAGTATTTGTAGTAGATTTTACTCCTTAAATAGTATATTTCAACATTAAATTTAATTGATAATGTAATTCTAAAATTTATAATAAGAAATGGATTGATAAATTACAATTGAGATTGGTGAAAAGAAACATAACAACTTCAATTTTCTAGCCTAAAATAAGACAAGATTCATAATTTTATTTATTTTGAAACCCTAATTATCAATTAATAAAATTAAAACCATAATTGTAGCTAACTAATCATATATTGATGCCATAGGCATGAGCTCATGGTGCATTGGATGAGTAGTGGTGTTGTTGTGGCCACCAAGGTTCAAGTCTTTGAACTTGACCCATAGCATTGTTGGTAC